>CAUYQV010034092.1:0-49511 GCA_963574575.1 Galagoides demidoff | reverse complement strand
GAGGGAAAGGGGAGTGATTGCTTAATGGATATGTGGTTTTATTTTAGATGATGAAAATATTTATAACCAGATAGAAGTGATGTTTGCACCACTAAAAGCTATTGAATGGCATACTTTAAAATGTTTAATTTTATGGTATGTGAATTGCACTTCAATCAAAAAAATAATAACCACAGATAATGATTTACCTAGCATTTTAGTTTGCGGACTATGAACCCTATACATCACACATTATATGCAAAGATATACATCCAAAAAGGCCCATTATAGCAGTGTTTGCAATATTGAGAAACTGAAATACCTAAACTCATATTAGTAGGATTTCCTTAAATAATTATGATATATCCATATAGGGATGTACATGCAGCCACTGACAGGTGTGCCATAGATTCGTGTACACTGATACGGAAAAGAAGTCTCTATGAACTTTAAAAAGCAATTAACAGACGAGACAGATCAGAGTTTGGCTCTCATTTTGTTATTTTTCAGTAACTTGGGCAAGTTATATAACCTCTTATTATGTAACTTCTTCCTCTTGTCCTTAAATTATAATAGTAGCCCCATTTATACATTGTGCCCTAAAAGGGTGTAGCCCAGTGCCTGGCACATTGTGGGAGCTTAATGTTGATGGTTGTCAGTATTTCTCACTAAGAGCCATCTGAGCTGTACTTTCTTTGGAAGAGACTCCTATACTGAGCACTATCTCTTCTGCATCCCTGACCAGCCCCTACCCCAGCAGACAACCCACCTTGACAGGAGGAGTGGGCTCCGCTGCCAATTAATTGCTCGCTGCCCTCTCCCTTTCTCTCTCAGACCCATGACACCCAGCCACTCTTGGTTTATAGTGACAGCTCCAGCTTACTGGGGACTAGGTTAGTTTGGTCATTCTCTATGGCTTCTCTGGGTAAAGAATCCTCCCAGGTGTAGTTGGCTACACACAGGCCAGTGACGGGGTTGTGGGCATAACAGTCTCTCAGATTCTCTCCTCCAGCACAGCCAGGCAGCGTGCTAGGTGCTGGAGATGGTCCCAGAAAAAGAATATCCTTTTCCATTGTAGCACAACTTTCGATATCTGAGAAGTGCCCTTGGCAGCCACACGTTC
The DNA here is from genome assembly GCA_963574575.1 of Galagoides demidoff. Lineage (NCBI taxonomy): Eukaryota > Metazoa > Chordata > Mammalia > Primates > Galagidae > Galagoides > Galagoides demidoff. Next base: position 48,409 of record CAUYQV010034092.1, on the reverse strand, counting down.
CATGACATAGAGCAGTGGTTTCAGAGAGGCAGGCCAGGTGCTCAATTATTCACTCTCCCTGGTGGGAAAGGAGATACAGTGGCTCTTTTTCAACTGCATGGAATTTTCCAGCTTCCAGTATGGTTTTGTGTAACATGTTAAATTACTGGTTAGTATCTTAGCAGTGATCGGTAGATCTGAGCTTGAAAGGGAGGAAGGGAAGGAGGCACCTGGCTGAGGGGAGGTTGGAGTGTGACTCCAGAAAGCCCCAGACTCACTCTTGGATGGCTCTACCTGCCTCTCTGCTCAGCCCCCAATGCATGCTGCAGCCTCAACCCAGTAACATCTGGTGATACTTACTCACTGCACAGGACAAGGGAGGGGATGGAATGACACATTGGCTGTGGATATTTTTTAGCAGATACAAGGTAACCAATGTTACTGTTGTTCATTATCTGTCATCATTAACACCGTATTACTAGTTCTCATTCTGCCTGAGACTAGCCCCAAGCAGGCCAATCAAGATGACTTCCCATGCATCCCAGGAATCAGTTTCATCAGCTCTTTTTTGGGGGGGAGGGGAGGGAGGGTAGGGAGCACAGTATGTGTGAGATTACAGGCCAGGACCAACTTTGTCTCTTATTTTCCATGAGCCCCTGTAATCTGTGGAGTGAGGAGAACATCCTGGCCTAAGTCCTACAAATTTCCCCAGGCCTGTTCTGAGTCCTAGGTGCCTGTTTCATTGCACATTTGCATCACCAAAGCCAGTGGGCCACAATTCATTTTAGGAAAGGCTGTTTAGCCTCTTGTAAACTAACTTAAGTCCCGTGCATTGTGGTCCAAGACAAGGTCTGATCTGCCACCCAGCCTTCTCCTTTGACAACTTTGTTCCAGGATTCTTCTGGAACAACGATGTAAGGAAGGGGGGCAAAGTGCAGATCTCTTCCCTCTCCTAGCTGACCACGGGTTCATTCAGAGAACAAGGCTGACAGAGCCCACTGCTCCATGTGAGACAAAGGGTCATAGCACTTTTCAACTAGACAGGTGTGTTGCTGGGATTAGGCGGCCTCTTCGGAGTTCAGGAACCTGCAGGTGGGTGGTGGAGAGGACTCCCAGGCTTTCAAAGGTCATCCTTCCCACTAGCAGATAATTAAATGTGTTGGCTGAGCAAGAAGTTTTACATTCCAAAAGACCATCACCTGCTGCATTCTCTGTTAGGTATTCATAGGATTTTGCATTTTAGTTAAAACATGCTCTTTGGAGCATGAACCTAGGGGAAGATGGGGACTTAAAACCAGGTATAATGATCATGTCAGTGACTTTTGGATAGTGTTCCAAAAAAATGCAACTGGAAGCTTGCAAACCAGGCAATCATTTCAATATAAGAGTCCTTAATATCTTATCTCACAAGAAGACTATTCATACAAAGGCATATCATTAAAAAACCAAACATCATTCAGTCCATTCCCTCTAGTTTTGGAGTTATATTTAACATATTTAGCAGCTTCTTAAGAGAAATAATGTATGAGCTCTGACATTTTTATTGTTCTTTGTAAATTTCCCTGCACTCCCAAAGCTTTCTCCTTTAAATTTTGTAGGAAAGGAATTTCCCTGCTATGTAAACATTGAGATTTCAAGGCTTGTGGGAAGTTTGGACCCCCAGAGATTAGCTGTGAAACTAGGGATATTTCTCTGGGTTTCAATTTCCTTCTCTGGCATATGGGAACAATCAATCATCAGAGCTGTTGTGATAATTAAGTAATATGTCTGTAAAGCATGTTAGAAAATTGAAATAGTTTATCAATGTTGGTAAGAAGTAAGAATAAATAATGAGTGGGCGTGCCTGTAGCTCAAAGGAGTAGGGCCCTGGCCCCATATGCTGGAGGTGGCAGGTTCAAACCTAGCCCCGGCCAGAAAAAAAAAAAAAAAAAGAATAAATAATGAGACTGGGGAAGGGGGAAATGGGGAGTGGCTACCTAATAGGTATGGGTGTTTCTACTCAGGGTGATAAAATATTCTGAAACCAGATAGTGGATGGTTGCACAATATCATGAATATATTTAATGCCACTAAATTGTCCCCTTCAAAATGGCTAAAATGATAAATTTTGTGTTATGCATACTTTACCACAGTACAACTTTTTTTGAAGAATTAAAGGTTGGGAGGCTGAGGTGGGTGGATTGCCTGAGCTCACAGGTTCGAGACCCCTGTCTCTAAAAAATAGACAGGTGTTGTGATGGGGACCTGTATTCCCAGCTACTTGGGAGACTGAGGCAAAAGGATCACTTGAACCCAGGAGTCTGAAGTTGCTATGGGCTAAGACGCCATGGCACTCTACCAAGGGTGACCAAGTTAGAGTCTGTCTACACACACACGCACACAAAAGGATTAAAGTTGAAAAACTTAAATCAGACCAACTCTGATGCTGAGAAAAACTATAAAAGCTAGATATAACTTTTTAGAAAATAGTTGTGTCAAGGCATCAAAAGAGTAACCAATACAGTCCGGGGTGACAGCCGTGACCCCAGGGGAAAAGTAAATGCATTAAGACCAGCCTGACACTCTGGTACTTTTCATCCTGAAGGACGAAGATGAAAGTCTTACACCATCAGGCATCAAGGTTGATTATAAAGTTCTAGTAATAATGTTAGGGTAGCACAGCATAGGAAAGGCAAATAGACTAGTAGAAGAGAATAGAGAGTACAGAAATAACCATATACATCAATACAGTGGATTTAGATAGAGGCCACATTGCAGAGCCATGGGGAAAGATAGTCAGGTCAAATAGGTAAACATGCGGAGAAAAAGAAAAGTAAAACTCATCTTTTCCTCCCTACCTCACACCATATGCACAAATCAATTCCAGATGGACTAAAGGTTTAAATGATGCAAAGGAGAACAACAGAGCTTCAGGAAGGTAGCATAGGAGAGTATCTTCAGGATCCTGAAATAGGAAAAATTACTTAAACAGGATACATAAAGGAAAAGACCACTTGTACCGCATTAAAATTAACTTCTGGTCATCAAAGGAAACCATGTAAGAGAGTGACTAGGCAAGTCATAGAATCAGAGAATGTATTTAAAACATACATAACAAATGACTCATAAGCAGGATACATTTTTACACTTACACTTAGATTTTTTCAAAAGGACAATCCACTATTTTAAAAGATGGGCAAGAGATTCCAATAGATACTTCACAAAAGAGGCTATCCAAATGGTCAATAACATTAAAAGGTAAAAATTCAAGTTAAAACCATAGGGCAGCGCCTATGGCTTAAAGGAGTAGGGCGCCGGCCCCATATCCTGGAGGTGGCGGGTTCAAACCCGGTCCTGGCCAAAAACTAAAAAAATAAAATAAAGAATAAAGAAATACTACTGTATACCTGCCAGAATGGTTAACCAACAAAATTGACAATACTATGTAAGAACATGGAACAACTGAATTCTCAAGTGTTGCTGCTGAGAGTAGTTTGGTCAACTATTTCAGAAGCCTCTACGGCAGTGATTCTCAACCTTCCCAATGCCGTGACCCTTTAATACAGTTCCTTATGTTGTGGTGACCCCCAACCATACAATTATTTTCATTGCTACCTCGTAATTATAATTTTGCTACTGTTATGAATCGTAATGTAAATATCTGATATGCAGAATAGTCTTAGGTGACCCCTATGAAAAGGTCATTCAACCCCCAAAAGTATTGTGACCCCCAGGTTGAGAACCACTGCTCTAAGGCAACTAATAAAGCTGAGTATTTTTTTTAACATTTTTTATTTTTTTGTAGAGGCAGAGTCTCACTTTGTCACCCTCAGAAGAATGCTTTGGTGTCACAGCCTCCAACTCCTGCGCTTAGGCGATTCTCTTGCCTCAGCCTCCCAAGGAGCTGGGACTACAGGAAAGCTGAGTACTCTAAGTATACCATTAGCCAGGCCTGGTGGTCTACACCTATAGTACCAGCTACTTGGGAGGCTGAGGCAGAAGGATCACTTGAACCAAGGAGTTTGAGGCTGTATTGTACCATATGCATTCTAGCTTGGACAACACAGCAAGACCCCATCTCTAATAAGTAAATAAATAAATATCCACAAAAATGCTTACTTACTTAATATATGTACAAGAATGATTAGGGTCATGCTATTTGTAACAGCCCCAAACTGGAAACAACTCAAATGTCCATCAAGAATAAAATGCACAAATAAATTGTGAATATATTCCAATAATGGAATACTATGCAATAATAAAAATGAATATGCTTCTACAAGCACCAAATGGATGAATCTCAACCAGTATGAGGTTGAGCTAAAGAAGCCAGAGATCAAAGACCATAGATGGTCTGATTCTACTTAACATAAAATTCATACTGAAGCAAAGCAATTCTGTGATGACAGGAGTCAGAGTGATGTTATCTTCGTCAAGGGTGGTGAGCAGGGGCAAGCAGAGCGTTCCTGTGGAGTAGCTCATATTCTTTTTCTCAGTGAATGGGATTACATTGCTGTGTCCACTTTGTGAAAATTCATGGGGGTATATACTCAACATGTGTGTACTCGTCTGTGTGTCTGTTATGTGTCAATAAAAACAGTTCAACTTAAAAATAAACAAATAAGAACAAATGGCTGTTGAAGTACACGTAAGGTCACCACAGAAAGAAGTTAGGAGTGATTTTTTTAAAAAAACTTACTACTTTTTCATAGCAGTGTCTCCTGGGTTTTCAAGATTGTATTTAGATCAATAATGACATGGAGACATGTAGATGACGCATTAAGTTGGGAAAGTCAATTAAAACCATTAGGCTCAACTATCTCAGCAGAATAAAAACCATGTATGAGAAGCTCTCAGCCAACATCATCTGCAATGGTGAGAAACTGAGATCAGTGAAGAGGCAAGGATGTTTACATTTGCACTTTTACTTAACATAGTGCTAGAATTCCTAGCTAGAGAAATTATGAAAGAAAAAGAAATAGAAGTCATAGCAACTGGAAATGGAGAAGTAAAATTATCTCAGTTTGCAGATGACATGATTTTATATGTGGAAAACTCTAACGATTCATTTTTTAAAAAAACCTATTAGAACTAATAAATGAATTCACCAAACTTGCAGGATACAAAAGCAACACACAAAAATCAATTGCATTTCTATACACTGAAAATAAACCCTTCAAAAAGGAAGTTCTATTGGATAAAGGACCTGATTAGACAATTTTCAATAAAGACATTCAGATGGTTAGCAGGTATATTTTAAAAAGATGCTCAACATTAATAATCTTCAGGGAAATCAAAATCAAGATAATAAGAAAATATCTCTCCATACCCATTAGAACAGGTGCCATCAAAAAGATAAGTGGTAACAAGTATTGGCAAAGGAAATAGAGCAAGAGAAACCCTGGTATACTATACAATGTATTATAGAAAACAGTTTGGAAGTGCCTCAAAAATTTGAAAATAGATTGCCATGTGACCTGGCAATCCCTCTGCTGGTTATACACCCAAAAGAAATGAAATTGGCATTTTGTAGAAGTGTCTGTGCTCTTTGTATTTACCTGGATGGAGTTGAAACACATTCTTCTTAGTAAAGTATCACAAGAATGGAAAAGCAAGCATCCAATGTGCTCAATACTAATATGAAACCAGTAGATAAACAACTACATGCCCACATCAGAGAAAAAGACAATTAAATTCAAGTGTGGGGAGGAGGAGGGGGAAGGGGACTGGTAAGCTCTCACCTCATGTGCACAATGTAAGGGTATACAGCACGACCCTGGGTGAGGGGCTCAACCACAACTTGGACTATACCTACGAAATGCAAGCAATGTGACATAATCATTTGTACCCTCATAGCAATCTGAGATGTTTTCAGAAGCTATCACCATCAAAAATGAAATAAGGAAAATATGAATAATAAATGTTAAGGTAAAATGATAACAGTAAATATTTCTAGGTGGTGAGATCATATGTACTTGGGGGGTTGGTTTGTGTGTGTGCATTCATTTCTATAATCTTCAAACTTTTACTCAAATATTTTATTACCGTAGAGATTTATCTTCTTAATCAAAAGAAAGATTTTTCAGAAAAATTGGTCATTTGTGTCCTGGCCCTATTTCTTTTCTGCTTCAGGCGAGAATCTCATTTCCTCAGTTATAATGAAAATTGAAGGTTTCTAAGCATGAATTGCACTCACAGTCCTCACCTTAGGGCAGGGGTCCTAAAACTTTTTAAACAGGGGGCCAGTTCACTGTCCCTCAGACTGTTGGAGGGCCAGACTATAGTTTAAAAGGACAGGCAGTGGCTAAGTAGGATAAGCAGTGGCAGCAAAAACACCTGGTGGGCCAGATAAATGTCCTCAGCGGGCCACATGTGGCCCGCAGGCTGTAGTTTGAGGATGCCTATGTATGATCCCAGCATGTTCCATTGGGCTGGGAGAGTTAGTTTGTTAGTAATGACAGTAATTAACAATAGTAATTATGAAGTACTACTCAGCCATAAAAAATGGTGGTCTAATATCAACCTGGATGGAAGTGGAGGCCATCCTTCTATGTCAGGTATCACAGAATGAGAAAACAACACCACACCTACTCATACTAAATTGGATCTAATGGATCAACACTATGGGCACATATGGAAGTAAAACTCAATGAAAATAAAACAGGTGTGACCAGGGAAGAAGAGATAGGTAAATTCACGCCTAATGTGCATTTGAATATGCTTTTTTGAAACAGAAAGGGATGCTGCTATAAGTAGGATATGAAAATGTGCATACAATCATGGGGCCCACCCCTTCCCTGGTGATAGGTAATACATGAATAGGATGTCCCTCTGGTTAAAGCTTTGACACTGTCCAGTGGCAACAAGATTAAAATGGTGGAAGCGGCAAAGGTCACCTCTCCATAACATGGCAGCATGGGTTTTTCTTGGTTGTTGTTCTTTTTTTTTGCAAAACCCCTTGGCTATGCTCCTGAAATCTACTACATTTGAAAGCAGCAGAAATCTGGCTTTCGGTGCGTGCATGTGTCCATGTGTCCATTGGGCTCAGCTTCCTCATCTCAACATCTATCAATTGAGAGAGTGAATTGCCTTTCTGTTCATCACTCTCCTTCTCCCCCCCACTTCCCTGCCCACCTGGGGCCTGTGACCTTAGCATTTTGCTGGCTAAGCAGACAAAACAGTGGTTTAATTAGCTCAGTGAGAAAGCCCAAGGGCTAACAGGAGCTGAGGGATATGTAGTGAAAATTCTGGATGTTCTGGATGATCTTTTCTTGCCAAAAGGCTGTCCCTCTCCCACCTAGCCAAAGGGAGTGGCGGGCTGCTCAGTCCCCTCTGTGTGTATAGTTAATTACAGCAGTGACTCAGGTGCTAGACAGACCCATGCCATGGCTGTGCAACACTGTCAATGAAATTAATGTCACTGAACTAACTGTACCATTTACCATGGTAAATGTTATGCTTTATGTATCTTATCACAATTTTAAAAATTAAAAAATAACAAAATAATTTTTATAACTATTTTTTATTAAATCATAACTTTGTACGTTGATGCATTGATGGGGTTCAGAGTACTGCTTCGATATACAATGTGAAATGTTTACATTGAACCAAGTAACACATCCATCACAATTATACTCATTTCTTAATAGTTTTGAAATGTACCATTGCATCATGCACATTAGGTGAGGTCCTGTTTAGCCCCAGGCTTCCTGCATCTTTTGGGTAATCCCGAAGAGCCTTCATTTTTTTTTTTTTATTAAACTCCCCAGGGGATTTTAAGAACCAATTTTCTGTTAAAAATCTGCATGAGAGGCAGTGCCTGTGGCTCAGAGGAGTAGGGGGCCGGCCGCATATAGGAGGTGGGTTCAAACCCAGCCCCGGCCAAAAACTGCAAAAAAAAAAAAAAAAAAAAAAATCTGCATGAGATGTGGGAGTGGGGGGGGGAGAGTGGGACAGAGGTGTGCAGGTGAGCAGGAGATGGAGAGGAAGGGGATCATTTTCTGCAGTGCGTCGAGCACAGACTTTGGCCATTTAAACTCACACAGTGCTCAGCTTTAAAGAACAAGTCCCAGCACTTGACAGTATGAGGATCTCAAAGGGAATGAAGACATTGGTCTAACTGTGGAGGAAATTACCCCTATTACGGGGTTTTAGATCAAAGCTGTGGTGAAAGCAGAAAATATATTCATTTTCGGTCCATTTTCTATCCAAAACAGAGCCAGAAGAGCCGGAATTGGGAGAGGAACTCTGTCAGCCATGCATAGCCTCTCCACAGCAATAGCTTCAACCTCACCAGTTGCCAACTCCAATCTCTTCTTCAAATCCCTTATAAGACATGTTTTTCTCCTGGCACTTGCTCTGGTATGAAAACAATTTCATTCTTCATTGCATTTTTTTTTTTTTTGGAGTAGCTCCCTCATGACCCTCATGACCCTCGTCTCAAGGCAAGCTGCGCAGCGGCTTGGCCATCTCTCCTGGGATAACTTCAAAGAGTCACGCAGTTGAAGTGAGGACTATTTTGTCAGAGTCTGGGAGTGAGATGCCGAATCCGCATCTTAAACAATTATCCTCGATGAATCTGAAGTTGATGAACTGCCACGCAGACAAGAACATCTGATTTCTGTCGCTGTGAGAAGAATCCTAACCGACATGTGGTGTGATGCAGTTACGTTCCCGACTTCAGCTGATGCCAAACTGTGACTTGTGAGGTACACCTTGGGGATAGCACCACCCTCCTTTCATAGCTGAAAAAATTGAGAGAGAAGAGTATATAAAAATTAAGCCTCACAGCATCCAGCAATTTGGGATTTTGAAACGGAAGTCTTTTGTTCCCTCGGCCTTTGTTGTTGTAACATGTCTCCACCTGGTTCAGGGACCCACTCTCCTCCACCTGCCCCCCTCTAAGTCTGTTGGAAGGAAGACCCTGACCAGGTTAAGCTGGTCATGGTGTTGCATAAGCCCAGTTTAAAATAAAGCTGATTATGATGGCAGGCTAGTTCGGAATAGAATAAGCCAGTCATGGTGGGTGGGGGTGTCCTTGGGGTTTCTGGCTGGAAGAAGCCAATCCTTCTAGGCCATTACCCTTCCTTCTGGTGGATGAAAACAGAGGGGAGGACTGGTCAGTGGCTTCTGGAAAAGTTTCTCAGCTCTTAAAGAAAGAACTCAAGTAACAAAGGCCATGTCTTGCTGAGGGACACGTGTCGGCTGTGCTTATGATGCCTGAGACTGCAGCCACCGTCTTGCAACCCTGAGGGTACCCACTGGAGAACACAACTGTCCCCAGCGGAGGCTGGGATGACAGCTTTGAATTGCTGAAGGGCCAAGCCTGGGAGTTCCTAGCCCAGAATTGCTGCTGTGTGTGAGACATTAAATGCCCCTGTGGTTCGAGGTGTTATTAGGCTAGGTACATCCAACTGGGTACCATTTCTATGTGAACAGCTGGTGAAATAAATAAATAAAATATTGTACTGTCACCAACAAATGCTTTACAGAGAAAAAAGAAAAACTTACATGAATTTCTGGGTAGAATAAGTGACTTTTGAGTCTTTTGTTCAAAGCAACTGGCCACTTCACGCAGGATGCTTTGAGTGCTCACAGGAGAATCTGGGTTTCAAAGCATGGGATCAAGGCACTGGGAACATCCATTTAGGAAAAACCTCCATCACAGCTCTTGTCAGCTGTTCAAGAGCAGAGCAAGGCCTACATATTACTATTTTTAGTTTTTACGCATGATTTGAATAAATCCTATGGTCGTGTGGAGAAAAGACTTACATTTCTTAAAGCTTCACTGTGGTAAAGGCAGAATTCTCAGTCCAAATATGGCTTCCAGGAATCCAAGTTTTAAGGGAGCACTGTGTGGCCTGCAGCAACTAAGGAAAGAGAGGAGGCTGTCAGAGAAGGTGCAGGCGGGGCAGGTGGTGTGTGAGGGAGCAGTGAGACCCAGGGAGCCCACGGAGGGCACATCTGTAGGAACCGAGAAGCAGCGAGGCCCTGCCCAGGACCACAGGCCTCAGAGACATGTCTACATGTGAAGACCTGAAGTCCTGGGGCTCTTGGTTTTAGGACATGGCTCAGGCTGAACCAGGTAGGGTTTAGAGTCGTGTTTTTCAAGTTGTAAGCTGGGTTGTGACACTTTTAGTGGCTTATGAAATCAACCTCATGGGTTGTGACCAGCACTTAAGTAAAGGCTGGGAGGCGGGTAACATAGAATTGGAATATCAGGTCCCACTGCACCACTGATCGTTGTGTGTCTAAGTTTGTGTGCTATGTTTGTGCGTGGTATGTATGTATGCGATATGTGTGTGTGTGGGGGGTATGTGATGTGTGTGTGCTCATATGCACATGTGTGTGGTGCATACATGTAATGTGTATGTGCATATGTGTACCTGGCGTGTGGATGGACGTGTGTGTGTGTATACTGCATTGCAAATATAAACATCTTCCTTACAATGGTTGGGGATCCAGAAAGTGGGAAAGCCATGACGTTGGGACTGAGAGCGCCAGATTCTCTGAGGCTCAGAGGAGCTGGGGTAAAAGCTCTGTGTGGTCCGGGGCAGGGGCCGTGGTGGCAGGAGGAGGCCTGCTGGAACTGCTTATCTTCTGGTCGGGGTCAGCGGTGCTCAGCATGCAGACCTTTGCCTCTTGGTATAGGTTTCCTTCAGAATGGTCACGTTGCTTGGATTTGCTTATGCACTTAAATATCTTTGAAAACAGACAAAAGCAATAAGACCAGAGGACATGGAATGTGCCTGGACTAGAGAGTGCTTCATTCTTCCCCGTTCACCCGGGTGGCAGACTAGGAAACACAGCTAGAGACTCAGTCACTTCCATCCACAGGCAGTAATGGCCCCGGCAGGGAAAGGGCTTCTTTGGGGTCCTACAGGTTTTTTGCTGGTCACCCACATGAGCTTTTGCTTCACTGAGAGAACTAGCCGTTTGATTTTGAAACCTCTTCCCAGAGGAAGCCTCGCCTCTGTTCTGTGATGGCAGACAAATCCATCCATTTAAGCATCAAATGATATAATATTTAGGCAGTTTTTAGAAGGGGAAATACTCACTTCTTTCAACTCTTAAACACTGTTTGAGTACACAGACTTCATGCTTTATGACTCTTCTTCCTTCAAAGATGCTGTCTATACCTGCTGCAGGCAGCTGGAGATGTTTGCTCTGTTAAAATGTGTCTGTGAGCCAAGCTAGAGACTCTATGAGAGAACCAGGATCCCATACATCCCCTTAATGGCAAATAACACAGACCCCATTCCCAGTCGCCACTGGCCACTCCCACCCCTCTGGCATTTGATCTGGCATAATGATTCTCCACTCCCCTATGTATAAATATAGTCTGTTCAAAAGGTTTTAGACATTACCCCACTGAAAAATCTACAGAAGAAGCATCTCTTCACCTAATTCCAGAAACCAGAATTTAGGAGGAGCAATTTGTCCCAGTGTCACCCCAGCCTAGATTGTCACCCTGACACCACCCCCTGGAAGCTCCAAGGACAGGCTGAGAAGGCTGTGCTCTCTGACCTCTCTGACCTGGTAAGCCAGGCTCCCCAGTATACACAATTGAATTGCTTCCCTTTTGCTATTCCCAAGTTTTCAATAAAATTAAAATGTTATAATGTTTCCTAGTCTTGAATTAGTCCATGAAGTCGTTAAAAAAAAAACAAACCTGTCTTTAGGCTGGGGACGGTAAATGGGATACAAACCTCACTCCAGCTGTGCAGATATTACTAACTGATAGGGCCTCTCACCTGTTGGGCTCAGGCCTCGGCTGTAACCGTTCTCAACACAGCCCTGCTAGGTCACCAAGGACAGTGCAAGCCAGCACACGAGGCAGCCTGAGTGTCCCTCCTATGATAGAACTACGATGGGGACAGCAATGACCCTGAGGAGATGGTGCCCCTCAGGGACATGCACTGGACCCCTCCAGGGAATCTTTCACCCTTGGCACCAAGGAAGTTGGTGCTCGAGTTCCAAAGGTTTCCTTCCTGGAGATAATTTGGCCTAGCCCACACCGCCGGATATGATGTGTGCCTCAGGCATTATTCCTTCCCCCTGAGTAACCCAAGCGAGTGTGGGAGAATGAGTCCTGAGACTCATGTCATCTTTGGAATCCGAGGCCTCTCCCAGAAACAAGCATGTACGCCTATGTATGCTCCAAAGTGGAAAGTCTATTCACAGTGCTGTCTCCTCTAAGACAGATGTCAAGGCAAGGGTAACAAGCTGACATAAGGTGGGTGCTGCCAGCCTCGCCCGGAAGGCAGGGCCCCAGCCCCAGGGCTTCTGAGGCTTCTGCCTCCCTCCCCTGTCTCCCTTCCCAGTCTTCCCCTACTCCCACCCTGCAAGTAGCAGACAGGGAAGGTTCGTTATTTCCTAAGAGGCACTGAGGCTCAGAACCACCTTTACCCAAATAATGAGGAACCTCCAAACTATCCCTGCCCCTGGGGGCAAGACCAAGATGTATGGGTCCTCTGAGAATAATGTCAGTCCCTTTTGAACCAATATTCTTTCAACAATAATCCAATATTTATTTAACAGAGGTGGCAACTTAGAAAAAATAAATATGATATGTCTTTTATGGATGCGTAGAGCGGGGGATTTATGACATTCATTCATTAGATGCCATTTTCCAAACCACGAAATTTATTGGCAGCCATAAACATGATGAACTGCTTAAAATGTGGATAATAAAATAAATTCATTTTTGTTATCACATTTCCAGTAAACAGCACTGTGCTGTGCCTTCACCGTTTTCAGAATTTTAGCTGACGGGGACTGTTGCTATTAGGAGGCTCTCATCTGGCGGGGTTTGCAGTTTCACCGTGATCACTCAGTAGAGTCGTCCTACCCCAACTGCTACTGCAATGGAGACTTCACTGGAGTTCCTCTGGCTCACCGTGAACTTCAGCTAGTGCCAAGGTTGTCACTGGTTACCTGCACCTGGTTAGCAAGTGAGCACATAGCTTGGAACTCTACAAGGGGTGGCAGGTGTAGAGAGGTCTAAAACTCCTGGGAAAGTGGCGAAAGCAAGTTTTTGATTGACGAGTGAACTCTTCCCTGCACCATTGGGACCAAGGGCATCTTGGGGGCCTCTGTGGAAGTCAGAGGCCCAAGGAAACTTGGTCTCCAGTCAAGGGTACCTGTTCTGTGGTACCTTTAACACAAACAAGAACCAGTCTCCTTTGCCTGTGAGACCATCTCCTTCCCAGGGAGAGGACTCACCATACACTGCATGGGCTAGAGAAGAGTCAACATGGAAAGTTACCTGACCCCAGAATTCCCATTTATTATCCCAGTGAGGTCTCAGTGTTGTTTATGGAGCACTCCTTCTGCAAACTCTCTCTCTATGGACTGCCCTTATCTTGTCTCCAGCCCAACTGCAGAAGAAGGATCTGGGGTCATCTCCAAAGCTATCTCTTGAAGATATCTCCCTAAGCACCCCATGCCAGCCTTGCTCCTTCCTCTTCTAGGATGTGATGGGGAGGAATTCCCTCAGGATTTCCTGGTATCAGAGAACACCCAAGCAGGCTTCTCTCCCTCTAACTCCCTGAAAGCTTCAAAGCCATGACACAAGGCTTAGACATTGGCTCCAAGCTGACAAGTCTCCTGCCCATTAGAGATTTTTGACAGGTTGGGTTAGAGAAACTCTCGGTGCATAGTAATGAGAAAGCTGTCAGGCTAAATGGCATTCTGACATTTGAAGGAAAAGACTCATGTAATTTTTTGGTTGTTTAAGGGCAAGAAGCCTGGAACTCTGTCTTGTTAAAATGACAAGAAGCAACAAGCAATGTTTCGCTTCTGTTCCCCCTTAAGGAGCGGGGACTTACAGGGAACTTGCTATTATAATGAACTTAGCAAATACGGTAACTGTTCACGTGGGAGAGAAGCAGTTTAACAAGGTACATTTCTCTTCATCATCATAGTCATTATCAATATCATCGTCATCATTATCACACATTTCATATGCGTGTGAGCAGGGCTCTGCCATAGGTTCTGTCAAAAGACCGATTACCACAGTCCTTGGTTTAGGGATTGCAAACCAAAGGGAATAATACTGAAAGGCAAAGGGGAAGTTATAGGATGGATATCGTTAGCCGTGCCATAAATGTGTATGGTGTCACCCGTGTTCTATCAGGGGCTTCTATATTAGTGCAATCTTACCTCCTGCAAAAGAATTTCAGAGTCCTGTGTCCCTTCAGTGTCTGGAGGGGCAACAGTGAGGAGATACGATCATAGTAATGGTTCTCACTGAACCAAAGCTTGCTTCCAGGAAGTATCTCAAACTCGGCCCATTCCCATCCACAGCCTTCCCTTCCAGGCCGAGGCCCAGAGTGGGCAAGGCTCCTCCTGGAGGCCCTCTGAGGCCAGGGGCTCTGGGTTCTCTCCAGTCTGCACAGGCCCGGCTTCTGCCCTCCTACAAGTTTCTCCCTCTGGTCTGGGTTAGTCTGTGGTTTGGGGATGTGTCGTTGAAGACAGCTACTGCCATTGGTTTCCCTCCTACTTGTATAACTTGAAATAAGCCTACAGTTTTGGGGAATTTTGGCTAAAGGAAATGTCCTCTGAAATCCTCTGAAATTCTCTGGTCAACATGACTCAAAAGACTGGGTCTGTTTAGAGATGAAGTGTATACTTAAACCAATTCAACCACCCCAGGAGACTTCTGTTTTAATAGAAAATGTTTGTTTTAGAAGAGAGTTTTCCTTTTCCTTCCTTCCTTCCTTTCTTCCTGATCTGTTACCCAGGTTTGAGTGCTGTGGTATCAGCCTCGCTCACTGCATCCTCAAACTCTTGGGCTCAAGTGATCCTTCTGCCTCAGCTTCCCTAGTAGCTGGGACTACAGGCAGCTGCACAACACCCAACTAATTTTTCTATTTTTGGTAAAGACAGGGGTCTCACTTTTTCTCCGGCTGGTCTTGAACTCCTGAGCTCAAGCCATCCACCTGCCTCAACCTCCCAGAGTATTAGGATTACAGGCGTGAGCCACCATGCCCAGCCTAGATGAGGGTTTTTCAATCTTGGCACTACTGACATTTAGGACTAGATCTTTCTTTGTTGTGAGGCTGTCCTGAGCCCTGTAAGATGTCTAGCTCCCCCCATTTCTCCCTGTCAGTTGCCAGGAGCACTTTACTTCTCCCCCAAGCAGCGGCACCCACAAAGGTCTCTGAACATTAATGAATGTTCCTAGGGGCAAGGCGGCAAAATTGCCACCAGTTGGAAACCAGTTTTAGATGTTTTACACCTGGAGGTTAAAATTTACATCCAAATAATAAAAAGGTATACAAAACCAATAATAAGTATTAAAAAATGAGCACAGAAAGTAGCTAGGCTTTAAAGAAACTTCAAGATCCAACTCTCACCCTCCCACCCCAAAACCTTTGGAACGTTGTTCAAATGAGGAAGGGACTTCATATTTTAGCTGTGGAATGGTGGCGAAAGTAACACAAAGATCAGCTCAGAGAAGCAAAGAGAGTATTGGGCCGCACATCAAGAGACTGGATCCTAGTCTCAGCCAGGTGCCGGAGGAGAAACGTGACAGAGGACAAGTCACTTTAGATTTGGCCCTTAATTTCTTCCTTCTTACAATTGGACTAAGTCTGTGGTTTTTCATGTTTCTTCTGCTATGCACCCATGTTAACACTGGAGACACTTCCTTTGGCATATCCCAGGGAGACAGCTTTGGTCGGTTAATGTTCTGAGTTTGCAGTGGAAGATGGGCCTTTCTGTATCGAGAATCACAGTGTATGCTGATACCCTGCGGGAGAACTGTGGAGAAATGTATTCATCACTATTTCCTTTGGCTCTGAAACTCTGGAGCGAACAAAGTTTCTTATTCCGTCTCCAGTTTGCCTGTCAGCCCATACAGCAATCAACGTCCTTATTCCCTGATTTTCAACTCCAGTTACTAACCAGCAGGCCACTCACCTTCAAAACTGCCTGCCTCTTCATAGAATCTGTCGTTACTGCTCATCACCCTGGCCCGGCGGGTAATGAATTTAGTCGGTGCCATTAAGCTTCCTCATGGAGGAGTCATCTTTTTCACATGTTACTGGTTTTGAGAGTAGACCACACCTTACGTGTTTATAAATATCTTGGCATCTACCTTTGTCAAAAGATACATCAGAGGCCCAGAGACTTGGGATTTTCCTGACACCTTCCTCCCATCCCCATTCTCAGACTTCCTTATGGGATTTGGCTTACTCCTTTCAGCCATGATTCCTGCAGGAGTTGTTTGGAAGTAGTTACATAAAGACAAGATTTCCATCTTTCAGTAATTTGCCAAATAGGCTAAACTCAGGCTGTCATTTATCACTCCTGGCTGCAATCCATCCCTTTTGTCTCTGGAGTGAGGTGTTTCATCTTCCTTTGGCTCAGTTTTGGAAGAGACTCACCCATTTGTCGACCCATTCATCAGACTTCTACAGAGCCCCTGCTCTATGCCAGGAATTACACTAGGTACTGAGGACATAAAGACGAATCCAAGTCAGGCCTTGCTCTCAAAGGCCATTGCAGTCCAACACGACTCTAACCCACCACTGTCACCCAGTATGGTAAGAAGTAGGAATGGAACAAGCTCACGTTATATGAGTGCTACAAAAGAAAATGATTCATTTTCCCTAGCAAGGCAGGAGACTTGGGGAAGTCTCACTTGAGCTGTGTCCTGCAGATGGGAAGCAGCTTCCCATGGGGAAAGAGCGAGCGAGGAATAATGGGCACAAAGTCATGGAGGTTTGAAACAGCCTTAGGGAGTTGCAGGTCTGCACCTGTGATGTGTGAGTGTGTGTGTGTGTGTTCACGGCCCTCTGTGTTCTGCAGGAGGACACTGAGGGAACATGTGGCAGCCCAGGAAAATAAGGCAGGCAGAGAAAGATCACAGAAGGACTTATGTGGTGTGATAAGGAGTTTGAAGGTATTCACATGAGAATGGAGGACTTTGGAAGGACTTTCAGCAGAGGAATCACCAGGATCAGATTTGCCTTTTAGGAAGATACCTGAGGACTAGGGTGGAGGACAGGCTCTAGGACAGTGGGCTTCCAGGTCTAGGAGGCATCTGGAAGGCGGGTCGAGTAAGGAACATGAAGGGGAGTTGGAAGGGAAGAACCATGAGTGATGTCCAGGTTTCAGGCTCAGGCACCAGGCACATGAAGGTGTCATTTGCCACCAGGGGGAATTTAAAGAAAGGGAGAGATTCGGGGGAAAGAAGGTGACTTCCATCAGGCATATGTTAAGTGTGAGGTGCCTGTGGGTCTCCAGGTGCAAAGTTCTTGTTCTCCATCTGTAATAAGTCTCATCAGGAACATGTGATTAAAATTAAAGAAACCCTTTGAAAACCTCGGCTGGAAGGTGCCGAGGCACAAAGACTTGTTACTGTGGTATGTTCCACAATCCGTCTTCAGGGCTTTTCATGATGAAGAGAACTCTCTCTACATCTTATAATAATTTTAATAGCCTCTGAGGCCTGTCTAAGCACATTTTAGGCATGAAGAAAAACAAGTGTTGCAAATATAAGATGAGGGCTGGGCTTATGCAGGGAGGCAGCCCGAACTAAGAGGTGGGCCTCAGTCAATCTGTGCCCTTTGTTTTGGCTTGTTTACTGAGAGTTAGATCTTTTTAGATAATATTCAAGATTTCTCTGACCCTGAGTATCTACTCCATGGCTGATATTCAGGATTTAACATTGAACAAGACTGCTGCGATCCCTGCCCTCACATAACGAATCGTCCAACAGTAAGATTCCAAGGCATCTCACGATCAAGAGAAAGGCCTAATCAAGACCGAATCCAATAGTTTCCAAGAGAATTGCTTCAACTTCGGGAACTAAATGGACTCTATCTCTTTAAGACAGCATTTGTGAAACCAGCTCTCCCAGCCCCAGGCCTGGCGGTGGGGAGGCAGGCAAAGCAGTTTCTCCTGTTGGGACTATTGCACAGTGTGAATCACCACCTGCCTATAATCTCCTGCAGCCTGGAGATTCAAAGCCAGCGGCTCCATCTTCCCAGGGAAAGTGTTTACACGGCATTATTGCTGTGATTATTTACGATGTGTCTTTCTGCCTCCAGGGACAAGGGCAAGTGGGGGTTGGGAGCACGTTGCAGTCTAAGAGAAGTGGAATGAAACCATGTTAGAACCTGAACTTAATGCCCACGTGGAGCTGGGAACCTGAACTTAATGCCTACGCGGAGCTGGTCAGCACACCCTCCACACAAGGCCCCAGGGAGAGGAGGATGTCTGCCCTGTCTCTGCTGGAAGAGAGAGGGAAGGGAAGAGGGTTTTCTGGGAGCCAGCACACAGGCTCCCTGTTTCTGACTCTTTGTGTTTGAAAGGAAGAGCTACTCATTAGAAAGAAGCCAGAATGCAGCCACCATCCCGGTGGGCCTCAGCCCAGAACAATGCTTTTCCTTTTCCCTTCTGATCCTTTGCTTCCTCCCCCTCTCCTCTCTTCATTGTTGAATACCTGCTATTTCATGTACCAGGCTGGGTGCTGGAGATCTAGAGACAAAACCTAATGCCCTGTCCTTGAACCACAGGTAGTGGCAGTACAGCCACTCATCTTACTAGTTCAGTCATAACCTGTCACTATCGTGACCTCAAGACCTGACCTTTGGAGGGGTTTAGAGATGTTACTGAGCACTGTCAGGGAGTTGTATGTTTGTGATTAATCAGTAGGGACCAGGCTCTATTTCAAGGCATGAACAGGAATAGAGGCTCTTGGGTGGTAGCTGGAGAATCAGTTGGGTGATGGACTGACCACTCTCCCCTATTCCCCGTGCCCAGCAGGCAGCTCTTGGCATTGTGCCTCCCACAGGGGATTAGCTGCTCTGGTGCCAGGCTTGGGCGAGAGAACCTCCCAGAGACGTTTTCGGGGTCCCCCTCTAGGAGGAGCCCAGGCCTGGGGCCAGGCTGGGTGAACCAGGCCCTGCAGGTGGTGGGACTTGCTGCCCATTGAGAAAGATGGTATCATTGGGCCAGTTCCTCTATCCTTGGGCTTCCACTACCATCCTCTCACCTTGATCTTCATCATATACCAAACTCATTGCTTAAAAAAATCTACTCTTACTTCAACTTCTTTTTAACTTGCCACAAAGTCTTCCTTCTCTCCTCCGGCCTTCTGTCTCTACTGTGCTTTTACACACAAAGTCTGGTGCACAATAAAAAATTACAATACATGCAACAAAGGAAGAAAATGTGAACTTTGGTCAAGAGGTAAAACAATAAATATAATTACACAAGGGTACTTAGACTTGTTCAAGATGTTGAGTTTTAAAATAATTTTGTACCTCAATTAAAATAAGAGGAACTTTAACTGTGATAAGTATGTTGAAGGATTTGATGGAAAAAGTGGGGAATCAGTGTGAACAGAGGGGGATTTCAGCAAAGATGGAAACTATAAAAAGAAAAGACAAGTGCAAATGTAAGGTATGTAAATTATATAAAAGATAGTAGGACAAATGAAGAATTTGATCTATGGGTTTTGCAACAAACTGATAGAACAAGACTGATCAATAGAAATTATCCAAACTGAAAAGAACAGGAAGAAAAACAAACAGAAGGATAAGATTTGTGAGATAATATCAAATGAACTAAGATCTAGGTCATTGAAGTCTCTGAAGGAGAGGGGATAGAGAAATGATACAGAATCAATATTTGAAGGGATAACAGGTGAAAAATTTCCAAAATTTAGAGAGTATCAACCAAGAAGTCTGGGCTTAGTGAATCAAAGTCAGGATTAAAACAAATCCTAGGCATATCTCGTAAAACTGATGAAGACCGAAGATAAAGAGAAACTCTTCAAAGCAGCCAAAGGAGGGGGGAAAGGACATTTTTTGGGGGCGTGCAGGAGAATAATAATAAGGATGTAAATTAACTTAATAAAAACCATGGAGGCTCCAAAAGAAAACAATAACATCTTTACAGCATCAAGAGACCTAGAATTTTATATCTAAAGAGCCTATCTTTTAAAACTGAAAGCAAAACAAAGACATTTTTAGATAGACAAAAGTTGAGAATTTGTCTCCGGCAGATTTTCCTGACTCTGGAGGAGGAAATGAAGAACACCAGAAAAGAATGTCAGCATTCAATGGTAAGAAAGCCAAAAACAGCCACCAGCCCCTCCTTAGCCTCACCTGGCTTTTCCAGGACAAAACCAAGGTGAGGTATTCATGCCACCAGAGGCTATGATAGAAAAACCTCAGGTGGCCAGGGCCCTGCTGGCCACACAGTCATGGGAAGCTGCACAGCTTCCTCCCTGAACTGGAACCAGCACTGGACAGACCAGCAGGGGAGATAAGAGGAGGCCAAGGAGACAAAAGTGAGTCTCTACCCCTCCAATCACAGCTTGCCTAGAAACCGGTGGCAAGTGTAATGCAGTCTGGGGGTGTGGGGGAGGCCACCCATGATGACAAAGTTCACCTGGTAGCTGTGGGGCCCTTAGAATCTATGCCTTGTCCATCTGGGACCTCTTTCACGATCGATGGCTCTAGAAATTCTGAACTGCAGGTCATTCATGAGCTAGGCTGCTTCTTCTCTGACTTACCTTTCTGTTCAGTAATCCTAGGGCTTTAGTCCTGCATACAAAGGTCCCAGGAATCCCCCTCCACCCTGTTTATTTGGGGTAGGTTGTGAGTGTACGATGGGTATATGGGTATATGTGGAGGTGGTGGTGGGTGTGTGAAGTGTGAAAGAGTTTGTGTGTGTCTTGGGGAGGGGTTGTCAGAGGAGGAGGAAAGGCCTTAAAAAGGATTTCTACTTGTTAAATTTTTATTTAGGAACCACCAGGTAGAAATTGCAAAGTCTATGCTTTCCAAGGACTTATAATCCAAACAGAAAACAATTAGCCAGAGAAGCAAGATTTTAAAACATTTATCCATGGATCGGTATTTATATCCAGGATCTTTTAAAATAGTTATATTCCCTGCAAAGTTCTGCCTCTAAAAAAAAATAAAAAAATGCATGCTCATTAAATATTTTTAAATTTCAGAAAAATAGAGAAAAGTGAAAAATAGTTCTAAAGATGATCGCTAGTAACATCAGTTTTGTCTCTTTCCTTCCAATCTCTTCTCTATAAATGGTCAGATGGGCGTTTTTGTCTGTTTTAGATGGAGGTATTCTTATTTTGCTTTTCAAACAAAAATTCTTACACTTTGAATTCTGTTTCTTTCTCTAAATTTATACTATAAGAATATTATAATACATTATAATAACACTTAAAAACATAACATTTAAAATATTAGTTATACAGTAAAACCAAAGTGTATTTATTTTAGGAAAATGAAAAAAATTTAAATATAGACAGATAAAAAGAAAATCAAGTTAAAAGCACCCCAGTTACACTCCTACAACCTTCTGTTCCTCTGGTCCCCATCATCCTTGCTGGTATAATAGGTACAAACCTTAGTCTATGCCAGATATATTATTATATATTACATATATGTGTGTGTATATATTATATATGTGTGCCTATATGTGTGGGTATATATTTTTTAATTGACTCCAGTCCAACCCCAAAGCCAACCCCGTTTATCTGCCTAGATATTCACCCTTGTTATTTTTCGGATTATGAGAAGTCTTGGGGGCTTCTACAGTAACAAGAATCAGGAGACTTCCACCTTCCATCCAATCCTTTCTGGCTACCTGGTATGCCCACAGTCTCTGTGCCTTGTTCCCACACACTTCAGGTCTCTGCTTGCCCCACCTTTGTGTGTTGGACTCCTCACTGAGATGTAAGTCTAGGTGTTAGAGTCCAGCCTCTGGCACAGATAGTGAAAAATCAGATAAGTAGGCATCAGTCACACTGCTTACAGGACCAGCACACCTGTGTTTCTTTGTACTCAACAACAGGGGGACACCCTCTTGTCCTTTGTACTCCCAAAGACCCCTTGTCCCCAGGCTCATCCTTCCAAAACTAAAAAGCTTTTTCAAAAAACCCAGATAGCAAAGAGATTTCACTTTTAGGCAGGGGACTATTAAAGACTTGGCTTCCAGCTTGGAAGAGGAAGAAGAGGCAAAATATAGCAACACCACATACATGAATATGCACAAAATATCCTGGCACATGGAGAATGCCTGCACAGTGGGATGTAGCTGCTGGAAGGTGGGGTGTGTCTCATAAGTGTGTTGGGACAGAGAAAATGATGAGGACAACTGGTCAGAGGGAGCTATGATTCCACATGAGTTAATGCCCATGGAGGTAATAGCCACTGGTTAGATGTATCCAGTTTTCTCCTTATGTGCTTTTCCTCATTGCTAAAGAACTATCTTTTTAAAGAGAGTCCCCTTGTATCTTCTTTGCTGCTGGATTAGTCAGGATTCTCCAGAGAAATAGTACAAATAGGAGACACATGTATAGACAGAGTTAGGTTTAGCCTACAGATTTACTTTCAGGAATTGGCTCACACAACTGTGGGGACTGGTAATTCCCAAATTGCTGTAAGAGTTTATGTGCAGCAGTCCTAAGTCTGAATTCCATGAAGCAGGCCAGGCAGGCTGAGAAACCCAGGCAGGGTTTTTATATTGCGGTCTTGAAGTCAAAACCCACTTTGGGAAACCTTTTTCTTTACTATTAAGGACTCTAATTGATCATATAAGGCCCACCTGCAACATGGAGTGGAATCTGCTTTACTCAAAACCTACTGAATCAAAGGTTCCTCACATCTTAAGAATATGTTCACAACAACAGCTAGACTGGTGTTTCTCCAAACAACCAGCATCATAGACTCGCCAGGTTGACACATAATATTAACCATCACAACAGCTTTGCAAACTTCAGTAGAAATAGGGAGATAAAGCCAAGCCGTATCCCTGTAATGAAGTACCAGGAGCTTAGCCCCTTGTGGGCCCAGAGGGTGTCTCTGCTTTCAGGGTTTCCTTTCAACCACATTCAGTGCACTTGACTTCAAAAATGCTTCAAGGTAGCTGACTAGAGGCATCTGGTGCTCACCTCCTCCACAAAGAAGAACCAAAATAGCAAGTAGATAATCACACTTCAGATAGATTATCAAAGAGAGAACACTGAAATTCAACAGAGAAGTGACAGGAAATACCTAAGGCACAGAAAGAGAGTGGGGAGCCACGCAGCCACTTGTTGGGATCAGCTGGGAGCCCAGAGAGGCTGTGCATTTACAGCTGCTCTGAGGTCAGGCTCTACCCGCAGCAGCCACCACCTGGGCCAAAGCCTGTGCTCCCCACTGCCTGCCTGTGGCTGCTGCCACTGAAAGCAATCCCACCTTAGGGTCACACTGCAGCCACAGCTGCCCCACTCAATGGCTCCACTGGGAGCCTAGAGATCATCCTGCCCCTGCCTACCATAGCCAGCACCCATGTACCAATGGGGGCTAGAGGATAGGCCCACCCATTTTAGCTCCACCCCCACCCCAAATGCCTAAGCATGATGTTGGGGGTATGGAGATTACTCTGCCCCACCCATTACCATTGGCACCTGATTACTCTTCCCTGGGGCCTGGGGACAGGCCCCCCTCAAGGTCCAAGCATCAGCCCACTTTAACAGGATAACACAGATGCCAGCATACATTCCCCTGGGGCCCCAGGACAGGCAAACAATCTCAGCCCCCTGCTGCTACCACTGGGACCTGAGAACTGGCCAACCTAATGTCCCTATCCCTAGCAAAACTTCACCAGAGCTTCTACTAACAACCACACCTTAGGTCACTGAAGAAATCATACAGCACTGATGCTGTTTACAGCCAAAGAAGTTACAGAGACTGTACTACTGCATAAACTCAGACTCAAAGCCAAAGGGCCCTGCCTAACTGGCACCATAAGTGCATCTTTAGGAAAAAGTCCTCTCCTACAAAAGCAAAAAATTAGAAGAAATGACCTTTACACCAGATGTGCAGATGTCAATGTAAGGACACAAGAAACATAAAAAAAGCAAGATACCATGGCACCTCCAAACAGATTCTGATGAATAAGAAATTTATGAAATGCTAGAAAAGGAATGCAAAATAATCCTATTAAAGAAAATTAGTTACAAGAGAATGCAGATAAATAATACAAAGAAATCAGAGAAACAAGTCAGGATATGAACAGGAAATTTACTAAAAAGATGGGCATTATAAAAAAGTACCCAACAGATATTCTGGAACTAAAGAATGCATTGAATAAACTGTAAAGTATATTCGAAAGCTTCATTCTCAGACGGGGATGGGAGACCTTCAGACTTGAGGCCACATTTAGCCTTCTAAATCCTTGAGTGCAGCCTTTTGACTGAATCCAAACTTCACAGAATAAATCCCTTTATTAAAAGGATTTGTTCTGTAAAATTTGTTCTGTTAAAAGGCTACAAGAAAGAATTTTAAAACTTGAAGACAGGTCCTTTGAAATAACTCAATCAGACAAAAACAAAGAAAAAAGAAAAAAATGAACTAAGTCTATGCAATATATGGGGCACCATAAAGGGACCAAATATATGAATTTTCAGTGTTTCAGAAGGTAAAGAGAAAATCTAAGGGCTATACAACCTATTTAGTGGAATAATAGCTGAAAACCTTCCAAGCTTATAAGAGATTTAGATCTCAAAGTAAATACAGTCCAAAAGGTCATTTTGACACATTCTAGTCAAACTATCCAAACTTCAGGCTAATATATAATATCCTTGATGGACATAGACACAAAAACCTCAACAAAATACTAGTAAACTGACCTCAATAGAGCATCTCCGGAATTTGTCTCAGGTATGCAAAGATATTTCCATATATGCAAATCAATACATGTGGTACTTGACATCAACAGAATGAAGGACAAAAACCACGTGATTATCTCATTAGATGCAGAAAAAACATTTGATAAAATACAACATCCTTTCGTGATAAAAATTCTCAATGAACTAGCCATAGAAGAAACAGTTCAACATAACATCCTGACTTGATCATTGCACATTCTGTGCGTGTGACAAAATATCACATGTGCCCCACAAATATGTACAAATGTTATTATAGCAATAACACATATTTAAGTCTTATAACATCATGTTTACAAACATGAACTTTTAAATCAAACAGACTGAGTTGAATCCATTTGCTAATTGGGTGATCAGGACAAGTTAGGTGGTTCCTCTGAGCCTTAGAAAGAGAGTTCTAAGCAGGTAAACTCTGTTTAACTGCAGTTCTTATTTTGTCAGGATTTTATGTCTGTCTCTTCAGATCTTTTATATCTGTCTATTAGATCTTTCTAACATCTGGAAGATGAGGATAATAACAAGTCCTGTAGGGAGATGTATTTAATTTAATCTGACATAGGTTAAATACTCAATAAATAGTAGCTTCCTGTAGAATTACTAAGAGCTATAAAATGCACCCCTTTTCTTGGATCTTCATAGAAGCCACTTGTATCTTAACCCACTGGTCTTTGAAACTGAGGTCATAGTTCAAGTTGACTCAGCCAATTTTCTGTCTTTTCTCCTTAAGTCTCCATGGGGAATAGACGGTCTCCCTTGCTGGACCCTGGAAGTTTTAACTGATCCATTCCATCCTGTCTATCTTACCTTCTTGCCAGGGCAATGGCCAATTTAGAAACTTTAGAAACTTTAGGTTCTTCAGTTGATGGCCTCCCTGAGCCTGAGGTTCGATTATGCTGTTTACCTGCTTCAGGAAAGTCACTGCCTCAGAAGACAGAGTTAGCGGTTTGTTGACACTAAAGCTATGTCTTTTCCTGGTCCCAGACAGTAAGGACAATTTCTGGAAAAGTACTTGCTATAAAAGGCCATTTTTATATTAGGTAACACTTTCCTTTTATCAGGAAAGCAAGTCTCTCCGATGCTTATCTTTAAGGCGTCGGTAATGTGGAGGTTCCCTATCCTTGAGATTCTCCCATTTATCTGACAACCAGGATACAGAAGTTACAGATAAGAAAATCCTGTTATTAAAACACCTTGCTATTTCCAGAGGACAAATTACACCGTGTAGCTATTTCTCTCCCTAAAACCTGAAATATAATGTAAATTTTACATGACAGATGCTGTTATTGGCATGACTGCATTCAGGCTGCTTCAGATCCCTGAAGCCATTATAGCATCATCTATCCTCAGCAAATACATGTCATGGGATGCTGAAGTGTGGTTCCAACAGGAGGAATGTGTCCACCAGGATTCTCCATCAAAGGAGCACAAGGTATCAGGGAATCTTACCACCACCCTCTGTCAGGGATCCTCCTCCTTTTTTCTTTCTAATTATATGTAGTCATCTTTCTTGGAAACTAAATCTCTCAGTAAAATTACTCACGTTTATAACGTCTGCATGTCCTAAGTGCCACTGCATTCTGTTAAAAATGATGGAAGGTAGATGCCTGTGAACACTGGTATCAGCCAGTCTGTTGTTTTAAGATTCACCTCAGTTCACTTCAAGATGCTCCTGGGTACCATTTGGCAATAAAACAAGTTTTATTAAAGTTAGGCAACTTTCTCTGAGAGAGAGACAGACATAAAATCCTGATAAAATAAGAGCTACAGTTAAACAGACAGACAAGTGAAATGCTGAACAGATGAATTAAAACAGAAACCTGTTATCAACCAGAAAGTACTTATCTGCAAGTGCCCCCAGCCCACCTTGACAACTGAGACTTTGTTGTTATAGGCCCTCCTAAAAAGCATCAGTGGAAATCGATAAACTGTTCTGATAGCCAGAAACTCTCTTTTTAATACCATATTTAAAATTCTTCTGAACTTTTAAATCCAATAACCCCTACACAAAGACCTGTGTTTGTTCACAATGAAGCAAATTATCTTTTAGAAGAGCACTTAATAAAAAGAAGTCTGTGGCCAGCTCTTCAAGGCTGTGGCCATTGGACTGTAACAGTGTGCCTAATTCTCTTTTAAAACAAAGTGCATGTCCCTGACTGTGGAAGACATTAAGCCCATGAAATTTTGAGTGTTTTCGAAAATGAAGTTTTGTATATTGTTACTTCTTACCACAAAAGAAATTACATGCACGTGATAGTGACATCGGAAAATACAGATGAACGGATGGACCGTATCAAGCAGCTACAATTCTGGTCGCCCAGAAATGACCACCGAGAGCCTCTTGCTGTATTTGTGCTCAGTGCTCACCTATGCAGACAAACTCACATGCGTGCACACATGTTCCATGTGCACACAAATGTCTGAGTGTGTCATATGTTTCCTATGAGCGTATAAACATCCGCACCTCATGTGTCCTACATAAAAATTTAAACCCATCATGTCTTCCACATGCAGACAAACAGATACAAGGTATGACAATTAAGTTCATGAACTCCTCCTAGAATAAGTGCTACATAGCTCATTGCTGACTATCTCTACGGTCACCAGATGGACAAGGGGAGTACTTTGAAGGTGACCAGAATGACATTTAGCAATGAGGTATGTAGCACTTTTCCTAGGAGGAGTTTGCAATCTTAAATATCTATCCTTATAAATACACAGATGTATCTTTTATAGCACACATTTACATGTTATATGTGTTTCTCATATGCATACAAACACACACGCACATCATGTATCTCTCATGCATACACAAAAATAAAGGGACATAATATGTATGTTTCATATGCCCATAATCACACATGTATAGCATGTGTCTTTTTCATTGTCACACAAGCAAATGTGCACATAAGGTGTGTCTTCCAAGTGACTACAGATACATATGTACTTTATATGTCTTTTGTACACATATAAACATATATTTATATCCTATGCGCTTTTTATGTGTATATAACTGAGGTTTTTCAAAAATAAGATAATGCATAACCCACTCCAATGCAACCTGGTTTTTATTATATTTCTTGTTTTGTTTTGCACTGTCACATGGTATACGTATTTCCACACCAACAGACCTTTATCTGTTGCAGCATCATTTTTAATAGCTAATATTACAGCGTATGTATTTGTAACAATTTCTCCAGCAGTCCCCTATTGTTAGAGGTTTCGATAGTTTATGGCAACATTTTCAACAGAACATCTTGGGCATGTCATAGTCCTGAGCATAGTTTGTGGTCAGACTTATTTTCTCACTTGACCAGACTCTAATACAGTGGTTCTCAACCTTCCTAATGCCTCAAAGTGTTTTCATTGTTAAAAAGGGGTTGCAACCCACAGTTTGAGAACCACTGCTCTCAAAGCTTGTGTATGTGTCAGTTTTGTAGTATGCCCCAGCTTCGGAGGTGAGTCCCTCATGAACAGTCATATTTTCCCCCTCTATCCCTGCTCGAGGCAGGAACTGTGCCAGGAGGGCAGAGCTTCGTGCCCTGCTGACTTCTGGATCTTTGAACTGCATGCAATTCAGTCCCATCCAGAATAATAACAATATGTCCCACATGCCCATAGTAGATTGTCAGAAAATGTGTGTTAAATAAAAACATACTTTTGCAAATAGAATCCCACAGAAGAACATGGTGAGCTACCTCATTCTTAGCTTGTTCCAGAGGCAGCACAATGAGTGTGAGCTTTAAAGTCTGGCAGGAGTGAGGTCCCAACATGGTTCTGTGATTTACAAGATCTGCTTCCTTGTCTGTAAAATGAGGTTAATTATGGTGCCTTCCCCATGGGGTTGGGAAGACTATAAAGACAAAGCAAGTGAAATACTTAGCCCAGTGTCCAGTGTGCAAGCACTGTTAGCTCTCTGTCATTATTATTGTTAGTGGCTACCATTTGCTAAATGAAATAAATGAAAATGAATGGCTAAGTTCTTAGTAAACATTAAGTTGAATTTAGGTAAATAATTTCTCAGTAAAGAGGGAAAAAAAGGAGAATGGAAATTTCTAGCTGATATATGCATACCTTTCTGAACCTCCACAGGGCCTAGTCACCCAACTATTGACCTGAACATCTGGTTGTCTTGCTTGCAGGCATGGCTTTGGTTTCCAGGTTGGAGAAATTGCTCAGTAGAGCAATTCTGGATGGATAGGACTGAATTGCATACAGTTCAAAGATCCAGAAGTCAGCAGGGCACGAAGCTCTGACCTCCTGGCAGTCCCTGCCTCGAGCAAGGGTAGAGGGGGGAAATATGACTGCTCATGAGGGACTCGCCTCCGAAGCTGGGGCAAGCTACAAAACTGACACATACACAAGCTATTAGAGCAGCAGTTCTCAAACTGTGGGTCACAACTCCTTTTTAACAATGAAAATACATTGCTTAAAAGTGATGACCCAATATTGCAAACTGATAAACTGTATCCACACCCAAAACTCAGCATCAGATTTATCTAGAACATACAGCAGACATTCTGCAATGTCTGCCGAAAGCCATAATAACCCCATCTCCTCCAGCCATTGCTACATCTCACTATGGGTGTCTGGTGACATTTTGAGCAAGAATGCCTTCTGTGATGGTTCTTACACTCCAGAATGGACAAGAAGCACCATGACTGCCCTTTAAAATATGTATTTCGTGGTCTTATCAGGGGCTCCATGGGCCAAGAATCTGAATTTTCAACCTGACTTGGAAGTTCTGATTTAGATGGCCCGGGGGTCATACATTGAGAAAATCTGTTCCGTGAGTGCTATAAGGGACTTACACATGAGACAGGTTTCTTGATTCTATTCTTTAATCTCTAGGCTACATACTTTCTTTAAACTCTACTAATAATACTATGTGAGGAGATGCCTGAGATTTAAAAGCCCAGTTTCCAATAAAACTGTCCTTCAGTCCTGGATAATGAACTGTTCAGTTGCCATTTTTGTTAAACTTAGGAGTCTCAGAGCTCTTCCAGACATACTATTATTTTATTTAAGGTTTCGGGTAATTTTTGCAGCCAAAATATATTGAAAATTGGAAATTGCTACATGAGCTCTTAGCAGTACTATTAAATTTCCTAACAACAATAATAACGGTTCTTACTTTCATCATTTATACTATGCACAGCTAATATTAAGTGTAATATTATTAAACGAAAGAAAAAAGATAGTCAAGACCTTCTTATTGTAGTATCTAATGATAAAAACAGAAGAACAATATTCCCCAACATTTGTGCTTACTATTAATTGCACTTTTACCTTTGATACCATTGCTAATTGAATTTACATTTTATTTCCCATGACCTGTCTTCAGTAGTTTGTACAAATTATTGCTAATCAGCATGATAAAAGTGAATGACCTATTAGCCAGTTTTGTTTTGAATCAAGTGGCCTTAAAATCACTTTGGCTGCCTGTGTTTTAATGTGTTACAAGAATACCAATGGCTACAGGAAATATACCTTCACTTTCATGCAAGTGTTAAATAAAGATATGAATAGATTTGTATCGCACAGAAACATAGAAGCAGGGGTGATTAGTGGCATAAGTTTCAAACTGGATATATTTCCTGTCTCTATTGTCCTCTTAATCTAGGGCAAATCTTAACAATCTGAAACTCATTTTCAGCAGCAGCAAAGTAAGAAAAACTATGCCTCAATAACTACTAGAGATCCTCCTAACAGGTGTGATTAACAGAGGGAGAGCCAGTTTTCCCTGCCACAACACCCATGACTTCCTGCAGTTTTGAAGGCGCAGGATATCAGTAGTGGGGCACCACTGAGGAGCCACAGTGGTTCATAAAGGTCAAGAGAAATAATAGGACCAAGTAGACCAGTTGGCCAGGGGAAGAGGTGCCCTACCCAGCAGGGCATGGAAAGGGTTTTCTGCATGTGGTAAGACAGAGGACCCAGGAACCCAGCAACAGTTGCAGGAGCAGGCCTGAGGTTTACCCTCAGAAGCTGCTATTACCTGGGGTGGGATGGGTGCAGGCCGGTAAAGCAATAGTCTATGCATGCTCATCAGGTGACTACCAACTGTTTTGCACTTACAGTAATTCCATTGTTCACAGAAGAGGTAGGGTATTCATATTTTTAAATATTTGATGGCAACAGAATTGCAGAACATTAAATGACTTACTTGGGTATATATGCATATTGCAATATAAATGATAATCCTAGAATGTACATTCTAAATTATACTTTAAAATACAGCCCTATATATAAAATAAAGCCATAGTGTAGATACTGTTACAATCATTAGAATGGCCAGAATTAGAGAGACTGATGCTGTCAAAGGAGAGGATACGGAGAAACTGGAACTCTCATACTCTGCCAATGGGAATGCAAAATGCTGCAACCAATTTAGAAAACAGTTGGTCAGTTAATTAAAAAAACTAAACATACACCTTTTTACCTTATTACTAGCCATCTACTGCTAGGCATCTTCCTCAGAGTAATGAAAGCAGGTGTCTAAACAAAGATTTGTACATGAAAGTTCATAGCAGCTTTGTTTGTAATAGCCACAAACTGAAAATAACCCCACTGCACATCAACACTTGAATGGATGACTAAGTTATGGTGTGCAATGGAATATTACTTAGCCATGAAAAGGAATGAACAACTGAGACGGCAATGTGGATGAATTCAAAAGAATTATGCTCAATGAAAGATGCCAGGCCAACCCCCCCAAAATATTTTATACTGCATAATTTCATTTATATAACAATAAATGAGGAAAGCTTTGGGGATAATAAATATGTTCATTATTGCAATTATGATGGTTTCATCGGTACATTCATAGGTCGAAACTTCCCAAATTGCACGCATTAAATACGTGTAGTTTATTGTACGTGAACTATACCTCAATAAAAGTACTAGAGAAAAGTAAAAGACTCTGGTAAGAAATGTGTCAGACCACACTTAACTCTGTCCTATAGTTTTATCAACATAACTTAGGTATTTTTTGTCTCATAAAACACTTGTGAGTTTTCCAGAGATTTCTGGGACCATTTTAATTCTCTTAATACCTCTAGTTTCCCACCATCTTAAAATATCAGTCATGGATTAGTCTCATAAATAAAAATTCAAATAAATCTTTAAATGAGCCAGGCATGGTGGCTCATGCCTATAATCCCAGCACTTGGGAGGCTGAGGCGGGTAGATTGCCTGAGCTCACAGGTTCAAGACCAGCCTGAGCCAAAGCAAGACCTCGACTCTAAAAACAGCTGGGCATTGTGGCGGGTGCCTATAATCCCAGCTACTCGGGAGGCTGAAGCAAGAGAATCACTTGAGCCCAAGAGTTGA
Organism: Galagoides demidoff; assembly: GCA_963574575.1. NCBI lineage: Eukaryota > Metazoa > Chordata > Mammalia > Primates > Galagidae > Galagoides > Galagoides demidoff. Next base: position 16,428 of record CAUYQV010034092.1, on the reverse strand, counting down.
GGTTGATGCCACGGCACTCCACCAAGGGTAAAAAGTGAGACTCTGTCTCAATAAATAAATCTTTAAATGAAAAGCAAGGTCAACCTACCTCTTTGAAGGTATCAGGACATCATTTCAAATTCAGGGCTAAAGGGCAGTGAAGAAAAAAAAATAGTACTTGTAAAATTTAAATTCTCTGTAGAGAAAGCTATTCATATGTTTGGGATATCAAATAATAATAGGCAGGAACCTTGTCCTGTTTCACTCCCAGGATAGTATGGGCCATTGGGTACTCAGGAGAAATGCAAGTGTAGATGCTGACCCCTGCCATCCTCTCTCCCCAGTGCTGAGACCCTCTGTGTGAGTTCATACCACATAGCAGCCAAGTTCAGTAAACTGATACGGGAAGCCCAGAGAACCTATGCTGATTGCTTCCACTGCCTCGGTCTTAGCCAAGCCTGAAAATACACTCACGGTAGGATTGTTCTCATCACTGTACTATTAGGAGAAAAGTTTCAGATACTCCTAGCCCAGGCAAGCATTGCAGTCATGTTTAACACAAACACTTGGGCTGAGAAATCATGATAGATTCGTTCATCATTTTCAGTGACTTAAAACTGCTTGTGTTTATAAACATAAATTCTTATCTTCTGTCTACTACTTCTTTCCATGTTTGTTTTCAAGTAAGCTCTGAAATAAGATTACATAATCAGATTCAAAAAGAGGGAAATCCATAAAGAAGAAGCAAGGCTAATTCTGTGGGATTTCTGTGCATGCATGTGTGTGTATGTGTGTGTGCTCATAGTGGGAAAATTTGGAGGGAAGAGTTAATCTGCCTGGTTTAACTGCCTCTCTGCAAGTAAAGATTTTCTCTGCAGGGCTAAATCCATCTAAATTTTGTTTTGAAAACCGAGATGATGTAGTTGTGTAGAAGAATGTCGTCATTCTTTAGAGGTGCATGCTGAGGTGTTTAGGGGTAGACTGTCCTATCTGCAATCTATTGACAAATGTTTCAGCCAAAACAAGAACAACAGAACTCCTGGATATAGAAAGATAAAGTAAATATAGTAAAACATTAAAGGGTATATGAGCACTGTACACCTCTTTCACCTCCCCTTTAGATTTGAACATTTTTTTAAAGGAACATTGGGGGGAAAAAAGATAATTCCACTATGATCTATTCTGCCATTCAAACCAATAGTCTACAATTCCCCAAGTAAACAGCAAATTCAACTTACTGGAAGAAAGACTTTTATGAGCTACTTAAAATGATCTAATGCAAAAATATATTGCTCATGCCAGTAGATATTCAGAAAATATTTAGGAGAGTAAATGAGCCATTCAAGAAGGTGAAGGGGAGGTCAAAATATTTTGTTATAAAATCGTCATCCTGGTGTGTGCTCATGGTTAATGACACAAAACTTTTTTGTCGTGACCCGTCGGGCCCCTATGGCCTTGGTCTCAGTTACCGCAAGAAGGAACCGGGTGAAAGGCAGATTAGAAGTACAAGCTTGTGTAAGACGGGCTAGCCCTTACTTGCAGGGTAGCCCTGAGCAACCTCTACACTAGCCTTTTATTGAGACCGTACAACACAAGTGAGGGGAGTAATTAACAATGACTACGTGCTGAAGGATTGGCTCTTCTTCCACAAGGAACACCTGTGGATGAATGGCCCGAGGTCCACCCCTCAGCTGCAGATCATCTTGCTCAGATGTCATCTGGCTCTTGGTGTCCCCTACATTTCCCCCATCTAGTGTATTAAAGACATTTCTGGATAGGTAAGGGAGAAAATTTGTTGTCGGTTATTTCAGCCGTTCTCCTCACCCGGGAGCTTTCTGCTAAGTAAAAGAAACAAAATGGTATATAAGTTATACAAAAAATACACCAACAGAGCTAATCCAGGAAACTAATTTAGCCAAACTAGACATAGGGGAAAACTTGTCCCCTTTGTGCTAATCACCACTCAACTGTGTGCTATGGGCTGAACCATAGGGCTCATGACACTTCCATGGGAAGTATTAAGCACCACCCGAAGCTGAGTTAGGTGGGGAAAGGGCTACACCGAACTCAGACCCTTTCCAAAGAGCAGTATAACTTTAAGTAAAAATCAGCTGAAACATAAATCCAACAAGTGAAATTCTCTTACCTTGGCTGATACCAAAATAACCTTTACCTTAAAGCCTGCTGTTTGAGGTCTTCGTTATCATAACTTTTCCAAGGTTTAGAAGATGCATCCTAAGCTTAATATACAGCCCACAATACTGAAATCCTGTATCAATCTTCCCACTCTGTATAGAAGTTCCAACTGCCTCTTTAGGGAAAAAGGGCACTAACTGCTCTTAACTGCTTCCTGCTGAGAATGGACAGTGATATGGGAGAGGCAGCTAGAGTTCCCACAGAGGAGATTGATCCAGGGTTTCTCCATTATGAAATTATCTAAGCTAAGGTCCTGTGAATAGAAAAAAGGAAAACAAATTTGTTAAGGTGCTGGTAAAGTTTCTGCCTCATGTTGAGGCTTACTCCAGCAGCCTGGTAGCCACTGCTTTTCTTGATGTTCTGTAACAATATGGGCAAAACCTCGACCCCAATGCAGGCTTCCATTCTGTCTGAGAGTGAAAAGAACTCTAATGAGCATAAGCTATGTGGGCTGCTACCTTTACCCTCCTTTTTACATACAACCAAAATAATTTTTAATGTGGTAAGGGCAGTTCTTCCTATTGTCTAGCCTTTTTCTTGCTAGGCAAAGTATGGTAATCAACAAAGTTCCAAATTCCAGGTATGGGCTCTTTAAATGAGGAAGCCCAATACAAATATAAACCATTAGCTGCTGCTAGGGAAAAACCGTGATTGTAATGCTAATTCCCTCAAAGGTCTTTTTAAGTTGAGAAAACAAACTCAGAAAATCTCAGCTGAGAGAATTTTCCATTTCTTTAACTATGCGAACTTTAATGGATGAACAAAAGATAACGCTTTCTCTACAGTCTTTGCAAGCAAGGATTTTTCTCTGGCTATTTCAAAGGTTTTGCTACTCGTGGTCCTAAGTCCACCCTTCACAGATCTCAAGAGACTGTTACTCAAAGACTACTGGTTCCGCCATTCACAGCTCCTCTCAAAGGCTGTTATTCACGGTCCCTTCAGGGGTATCACCCTTCACAATTCCTTAGTAGCGAAGTTTTTCCTGCTTAAACTGCTTTTCTAGCAGAATCTTTGCTAACTGATTCCAGACTGTTTTTTCAAATGGAGTTCCCTAGCACAAAGGTGGTTTAACTCTTAATCTAATTATTCCCCATCATCATCCATTGGTCTGGTTTAATTTCCTCAGTTTTATGCTGAGTCACCACAGGTCTAACCAAGCTGGCAGAGTGCTCCCATGGCACAGAATTGAATTATACTGTTTTTCCAAGAATAGTTTGAAATGAAACTTTTAACTTATTTCATTTGCCAGTGGGTCCTGATTCTGGCCCAACTGATAAAAACACCTCACGTATTCTGAGCAAGGTTTCTTAATTTCTAAATTGGCCAAAGGTCCCACTTGCCTTGAGTGGAGTTTCCCTTTGGACTTTTCCCTACCTTCTACCAAAGGCCTCACTTACATCTGAGTGTCAATTTCTCCTTTGGTCCATGTCCCTGGTGTCCTGTTTTGTCCTGCTGAATCCTGCTGACTACACCAAAATGTTGCAACCCGTCAGACACCTATGGCCCTGGTCTTGGTTACCTCAGGAAGGAACCAGGCGACAGGCAGATTAGAAGTACAAGCTTGTGGGAAATGGGCTAGCCCTTACTTGCAGGGTAGCCCCAAGCAACCTCCACTCTAGACTTTTATTGAGACCGTACAACACAGGTGAGGGGAGTAATTAACAAATGACTACGTGCTAAAGGATCGGGCTCTTCTTCCACAAGGAACACCTCCTGTGGATGAATGGCCCGCGGTCCACCCCTCAGCTGCAGATCATCTTGCTCAGATGTCATCTGGTTCTTGGCATCCCCTACACTTTTTTTTTTTGGTGTCAACATCAGAGGCAGAACATGGAAACAGGTAGGAGAACACCTGGTCTTGGGTAACTTGAGTTTTTGAGAAAGATTATCAGCATAGGAGCTATAAGACTTGACAGTTTGTATGGGCTCTGCCACCAGCTAGATAAACAATCTTAGATGAGTTGATTAATTTCATCATGGTTTAATTGGATAATGAAACAAATGCTATCTAGCCCAGAGGGTTTCGTAATATTAAAGAAGAATAAAATACATATACAGTAGAACCTCCATAGTTGACCACCTCTCTACATTGACCACCTCCTTAAATTGACCAACTTTCATAGACTGGACATCCACCACATGTATGTATCAGTACAGTGGACCTAATTCCTTACATTGACCATATGCTGACCAGTTTGTTATAGTCCCTTGGGTGGCCAATTTACAAAGGTTCTACTGTAATTAAAAATAGTTGGAGAAGTTTTAAGTGTCATATAAAATGTTAAGATCTATATGTGAATAAATCTTTCTGTTCTATAGTAAAGAATATCTCTTTGCATAGGGCAATTCACTGAATCACTTTAATAGCTACTTTATTAACTAGAAACACTATATTGGTAGACATTAGTAGCAGTTTTCTTCTGGCAAATACTTTCAAATTATTTCATCTGATGTTTCTCATTAGAAACAATAGGTGCTAGAAGTTAGGGAAGAAATATTTTTAAAGTACTCAAGGGAAAGTAACTCTCAACCCACAATTCTGCACCTACATGAATTATTATGCAAAGATAAACACAAAAGAAAAGACAATCCTGCCATGTAGAGGTCAGCCTTCTACCTGGCTTCCTTCTATCCTTGCCCGCAAATAGTCTATTTTTAACAGAGGGATATTGGTAAGTTGGAAATTGGGCATGCATTCCTCCACTCACATTTTTAAAAGACTTTTTAAAAAAAATTTATTGAGCTATAATTTATACATCATAAAATTCACCCCTTGTGAATTGTCACAATAATTATTAAGTTATATACTATATATATATATTTAATAAATTTATAGAGCTATGGAACCATCACCACAATCCAGTTTTAAAACCTTTTGACCACCCTCAAATATTTCTTTGTGCCTCTTTTCAATGGGTCCCTGCCTCCACCCACAAGCTCTAGGCAGCCAGGAGTCCACTGCTGCTTTCCCTCTCTGCTCACTCTACCACCACATGCCGGCCTCCTTGCTGTTTCTCCCATGTGACCCTCCTCTCAGGGTCTTTGCCCCACCTGTGCTTTCATCCCTATCCCCTTCTAAGATATCTTCACACCTCACTTCTTCTCTTTGCTTAAATGTCTCTTCTAACCACTCACCTAGAAGACTTCTATTCAAAGGCCTCTATTCGGAATGAGGCCACTTTTCTTGTCAGTTGCAATCCCCCTTACCTATTGCAGACACCTTCCAACTCTTCATTATGAAAGGTGTGGTATGAGAACTATGAGATAAAGATACAGAGTCTCAGCCCCCTCCAGACTTTCTGAGTGGAATTGCATTTTACCAAAGTTCCCAGGTTGCCTCCAGGCACACTCAGGTCTGAGGAGCACTGTGCTAACACACATCATGATTTTCTGCTTAATATGCTTATTATTTATGGTGCCAGAACATTAGCTTCATGAGGTTAAAGATTTTTTTTCTGTTTTATTCATAATGAATCCCAGAGGCCAACACAGTACTTGGGACATATTTGTTGAAGGAGTGAATGTTTTCCTGTAAGAATCTGCACAGAAATTTATTTCTACATTTCCTGCGGAAAGCAGTGATGTAAATTAATAGTCTTAGATTTAAGTCTGGATGGGGAACAGTAGCAAAATAAATTTGTTTTTCAGTTCTTCTGGGCATTAAAAAATATCAGTTCACTGAAGAAAAATACCTTCAAAGAATGAAGCATGACTGGAAAAAACAAATGAGTAACCATCTCAGACTGTGGAAATATAAAAAAGAAAAAGCCAAGACACAAAATCAAACTGCGTATGGGTGGGCGTCTATCTCCCCCTTTGCCTCAGACACAGTCCTGGGTGAGCACAGCTGCAGTCAGCCCTGCAGGAAAAGGCCCTGACGTGGCGTCAGCAGCCTCCTGAGCCCTTCCTTCAACCTGGTAGCTTCAGGACTCCATCTGCAAAATGAGGGAGCTGAACCACAGGAGTGCTTGGGTCTCTTCTTATTCTGTGTCCTCTTGATCCATCGCAGGGCAGCTCCCATGTCCATTTCCAGGCAAGCAGGGCCCAGGTGGAATCCCTTCTCTTTTCTCATCCTCAGTACATACTTTCTCCTTGACCTATGCTAAATTTTAACACATGACTCTAAAACATAGGTACATGTAAACCCTACAAATTTCCACTTGCGGGTTATATAGTGGGGAGGGAGATAACCCCTTAGAAGGCCCTGAGTTCTGACCTCACTACTGTCTTGCATAAATACTCCCACACTTGCCACAGCTTCTGCTCCCCTTTCCTGTGAGTGCGCTCAGCCACTGGGCTCCCCCTTCACACCATCTGAGTCCTGGCTGGTATTAATTAATCTTCTGTCCCTCCTTAGTCTTAGGGGCCTCATTGGGAGAACATATCAATTGGTAGATCTGAGTCTACAGAGAAGCCCTAGCCTCAGTGCTCTACTGGGGCATGAGGCCAAAGCCATAAGGATGTTTGTCCCGGTTGGCTACTATGCACCCAGCAGCAGAAATGTCCCCAAAGTGTACCACTACAGAACACTAGTTTTGTGGGATGTTCAACAATGCTACCTGGACAAAAGAATCCATGATCCAAAAAGTGCAAGAAACACCAGGTTAGCCATGTTTCTTTTAGGCAGTGCTTTCCAGAGACTTGTGTTGCAAGTGTGCATTGGGAATTTCCCAGACGGAGGAGACGTGAGGCATCTGCTTGTGTCATCACACAGCCCCTTTTTGCAAAAGATCCTCTTTTGGAGAAACATATAAGCAATGAAGATACAGACTCACGGAACCTCCTGGCCACCTGTCCCAGACTATTATTTCATAGATGGGAACCCTCGGACTGAGAGAGAAGTGAAGTAACACAGCCCAGGGTCCTATAGCTAAAGCTGGGAGCCAGGTCTGCCATCTCTCAGCTGAAGTAAAAGGCACATTGTTGTTGCAAGTATTCAGTTGTCCATTAGTTTACCTAAAACCAATGGTTTTCATAGAGAAATGCAGACTTTAGAGAAGAAGTAGTAATAAAGTGAGAAATTGAGGATATTTATTTATTTATTATTTGATTTCAGATCGATATGAAGGTACAAATGTTTACATTACATCGTTTTCATTTCTAAGATAAAGTTCAAATTCTAGTTGAGCCCTTCACTAAGGGGGTGTACTGAACACTCTCACACTGTGCACATTAGGTGAGATCCCACCAATCACCCTCCCTCCTCTCCCCTGCCCCTCGCTGGACTATACTTGTGTTTTTCTTTTGTGTGGGCTTATAACCAGTTTCATATTAGCATTGATATGGATAATTGTTTTTCCCATTCTTGTGATACTTTACTAAGAAGAATGTGCATCCCGGTAAAAGCAAAAGATGTAAAGTCTCCATCTTTTCTTATGGCTGAATAGTACTCCATATACCACAGTTTGCTAATCCATTCATGGGCTGATGGAAACTTGAGTTGGTTCCACATCTTGGCAATTGTGAACTGAGTTGTGATAAATACTCTGGTGCAAATGTCCTTGTAGTAAAATGATTTTTTCTTCTGGGTACATACATAGTAGTGGGATTGGGGGATCAAATGGAAGGTCCACTTTTAGTTCTTTGAGAATTCTCCATTCCTCTTTCCATAGAGGTTGCATTAGTTTGCATTCCAATCAGCAGTGCAAAAGTGTTCCCTTCTCTCCACATCCACACCAGCATCTGCACATTCAGGATTTTGTGATATGGGCTAATCTCACTGGAGTATCTGCAGCTTTCTAACAGCCAAGTATGCATTCTATGATCCTAGACTCCAGTGAATAAATAAATGAGAAAATAATTTTTGTATATATCCCATTATCTACTTTGGGGATTATCCCTTTTATTAAGAGAAATAAAACCAAAGTAACAAAGCACAATAATAAACACAATTTTAAATTGTAAATTTTTTCTAAGAGGACTAATTTCATCAAAAGCATAATCATAAGCTCCACCTTGTTAATAATTTTGTTTATCATAACTTTGGTTATTGCAATGGACTGAATGTTTGTGTCACCCCCCCCCACACACACACACACAATTTATATGTTGAAATCCTAACTTCCAAGATGATGTTCCTAAGAGGTAGGGCCTTTGGCAGGTAAAGTGGGGTGAGCCCTCATGAATGGGATTAATGTCCTCATGAAAGGAGCCCCAGAGAGCTCATTGACCCTCCTTCCACCATGTGAAGATACTATGAGAAGAGGTCAGTCTCCAGTCAGAAGAGAGCCCTCACCAGAACCTGACCATGCTGGCTCCCTAATCTCTAACTTCCAACCTCCACAGCCATGAGAGATAGATTTCTGTAGTTTATAAGCCACTCAGTCCATAGTACTTTGTTATGGTAGCTTGAACTAAGACAGTTATTACTCTGATTATATTTTCTAAAGTGAGATAAGATATTCTGACCATAATACATATCCTGACACACCAGTTTTTAATCCCCTAACCCCAGTGGAAACAATATAGTAATCTTTCCAGCATCTCATTTATTCACATTTTGGTAGAGAAGAAAATCCTCTGAAGTCAGAGGGAAAACCAAAGTTTAAAACCACAATATTATAAGTGGCAGAAGTGACATATGCATACCCCTTCCAGGCGAGAGGAAAATTAGCAACATTCTTTGAGATCTATTTCCCGGAGGTCATTCAAATCAGAGCCCATGTTTCTGGAAACTCATTAAGTACAATATTTGATGTCTGGTGTGACTAATGACAAGTTGTTTGTCTGAACTTTTCCCTTTTGGGCTGTGCCATCCTGCTACAGAAGGACATCAGAAAGGATTATGAGCAGTCATCACCAGTCTTTGCTTCATTAATGGGAATGAAAAAATGACTATTAATGGAGCAAAACTGGTTAGTTAAAAATACATTTGCATATACAAGGCTATATAACATCCAAGTACCTGGCCATGTTATTTTCAATAAAATCAAGATCATTTCTTTTTTATTTCATCACCTTGTTCATTAGCATGAGAAAACCCTTTGGTAGCAAAAGCTCATTTTCTTTTATGTACTTTTCTGTGCTCTCACCTTGAACAAACAAAGTAATTTAATTTTCAACACACAGATAGAATACAAATCTATATTCCCTTCTTTTCTGGGAGACAAATAGGACAGGAACATCTAAAACTAGAGTTGTTTCTGGAGAGGCGAAACCAAGGCTATATACCATATCTGTAAAAATTTACAAAGACAATGCCACAAGTCTGTTGCTTCAGACCAACAGAGTTGTAATTGCTTTTGTTTATGCAAACAAACCCCACAAGATTTAGCACATAACTATATAATTAAAATGACTTGCTATCTTTACCTTTTTAATTTGCTTTGTTAATTAATAACTGAAAATAGTTTGAGATACCACACATATTTACCATATATATTTTATAAATATATATATATATTTCTTAGTTCTTTCCACTTCTAATGTCTTAGAAGCAATACCCAGCCCAGCAGCAAGGAGCACTCCCAGCACCTAGATTATGGTCTTGAAGTGCTTTTCCCTACAAAACAAACAAAAGAAAAATCCATGGGTTTCCTTGGAAAAATAGATGACTCTACATCTGTGGCAGGGAATGTAAAAGGTGAGCCTCGACTATCTTGTACCCCAGATAGCTGTGACACTGTCAAAGACCACTAGGATCTGCACACCAACATGAAAAGTCTCCCAATGACTTCAAATGCTGCAAAGATGAGGCAATTTGAGCATTGCCATGCACAGTGGCCTCAAGGAATCAAAAGATCCTTGAGTTCATAGCTCGTTTTTTAAAGAAAAAGCCTAACTGCTCACTATTAGGGGATGCTGATGAACAAGCTTTTTTTTTTTTAATATGGGTAAATAAGGGGAAATAATTAGACACTGATCCATCTTTCCTACACAGACTGTGCTATTAGTAACCAAATAGCAGGTGAGGGGAAGTTACTCTTTCTAGGAGTGTTTTAGCTAATCAATGAGGAAGGCATGATCAAGAATCACCATTCTGCAACTCTTCATGGACTAATCACTAGAAGACAGATCCACTGAGTCTTAACAACTGCTACTATGAGAGGGAGAGGGGAAAAGAGAGAGAGTGAGCAGTGTACTCAGATGTTACGTATCCCTACAGAAGAACACAATAACACCTATGAAACGTTGCCTCTCCCCACTAGCCGATAAAAAAAGAACCCGATATGAGCAAGCCTCTGGCTACAACTACCCAGGGAGAGGAAGGACAGGGACCGAGGCACATGTTAAGCCACACCATGGGGATGCCGTCTGGACTGGGTCAGCACACTCTGCAGGACAAAGCAACCCAGTTTCCAGCACAAATAAAATGCAAGAGGGGCCTTTAGAGTGAAAGAGACATAAAAGATGAAATGACTCATAGGTGTGGGGTTTATTTAGTTCTCAATTGAAGCAAATAAAATACAATGGGAAATACAATTGCGGTACTCAGAGTCAATTAGAATATGATTGGACACCTGATGACAGGTTGCGGCATTATTTTTGATTGTTTAAAGGTGCGAATTATTGTTGTGATTATAGGGGGAAGGAAAGAGTCTTCTTCTTTCAGGGACACACACTGAAATATTTCCAGATTAAATGAGGAGGTATCTAGGATTTGCTTCAAATTAATACCCACACCTAGGGGTGGCAAAAAGGAAACAAAATTGCTCATGAGTTGATCATTATTAAAGCTTAAAGGTATATGGAGATAAATTATACTATTCTGTGTTGTGCCATGCTGGCAAACATTATGAGAAAAATTTAAAAAAATAACTACATATGAATAATAAAAGCAAAAAAGGAATATCTATGATTACTCAAACAATTAAATTGATATAGACCTTTCTTCCTCTATTTAGAGGCTTGTGACATTAAGTATCTCTCTAGACCAATGGCTCTTCTCCAAAACGAGAATGAGGACTGCAAACCTTCAATTAAATTGGGATGACAGCTCCATTTCTCTTTCATTGAATTCAAAATTCTATACTATTTCTACCAACTGCCACTTTTTGAATAATAGTGTGCACTAAGCCTGATGCTGTAATGAAAGCAATGCAATGGAATTAAAATCTCTTAAATGGGCATGCAATTGGCCATTTTGATACAAACTTTCACAGACATTTTATTTCTTTCTCACCAAGTTATAAGATAGTCCAGCTAAGGATTTTTACTGGAGTTTTTCTAGATTCAAAGAGAACAAGATCCGAAGTTTGCACATTTATTAATTGGCAGAAGTAGCCAAATCCTTTTGCTTCTTGTTGAGTATTTTTTTCCCTACATAATGATGTTTCTTTTTTATGGAGATGGAGTGTGACTTTGTTGCCCTCAGTAGAGTGCCCTGGCGTCCTAGTTCACAGCAATCTCAAACTCTTGGGCTCAAGCAATTCTCTTGCCTCAGCCTCCTGAGTAGCTGGTACCACGGGCACCCACCACAATGCCTCGCTAATTTCAGAGACGATGTCTCGCTGTGGCTCAGACTGGTCTCAAACCTGTGAGCTCAGGCAACCCACCTGCCTCAGCCTTCCAAGTGCTGGGATTACAGGCGTGAGTCTCCGCACCTGGCCAATGATGTTTCGTAGCAAAGCAAGGTAAATTCTAGTTTAAATGACACATTAAGATAAGGGCACATTATGCCATTTTATTAAATCAAGAAATTAGGGCCGTGCCTATGGCTCAAAGGAGTAGGGTGCTGGCCTCATATGCCAGAGGTGGTGGGTTCAATCCCAGCCCCAGCCAAAAACTGCAAAAAAAAAAGGCAAGAAAGAAAAAACAAATTAGATTAATATGATCTAAATGATAAAATTTAAATTCAAGAGAAAATTGACTTTACACTTCCGTTTTTTTCTACAAATGTAGCTCATAATTTTTTCATAACTTTTAAATTCTGTTGAGGTTTTCAAAACAACAATCAGACTCTCTATGATAAGAGAGACTAACTTCCCACGAATAAATCCGTTAATAATTGACTGACACATATTATTAAGGGAAAAAATGGTTTATGATAGTTCAGTTAAGCCCCAAGCAGTCCGGCATTTTTATTCAATCATTTCTTTTTGGTTCTAGATATTTTATCCGTGATAAAACTCACCTTCGGAAAATTCTGCAACCTTAGAGAACTACAATACTACCTGCATAAATATTAGAAAAAAATGTCCCTGAAACTCCAGCATGGAAGGCGAAAGCCCATAATTGACAAATATCTAAAGCCTCCAACATTATCCGGTATCGATTTACCTCTAGCTAGAAATTATCTCACAGTGTTTTCTGTGAGTAATAAAATAAGAGGAAGGATTAAATCCAAGCAAACTCAAATAAAAATAAGAAGGCATGATGTGTACAAAAGCCAACAGAAATGCGTGAAGGGGCACAGAGTTAGATAAAGGGAGAGAGGACTCCAAATGAGGGACAAAAGGATGAGATGAGGTCAAGGAGGAGACCTGGGGACCCAGACACACACTAGCAAAAGTCAAATCTACTAATGAGGTAGGAGGAAGCACAAGTAACAGTCCCCAAATAAATCAGTGATATGGTGGACAAACTCAAGTTGTTTTCAGAGGCAAATAACAAAGAGAGGAAACACGAAATCAGAGGATGTTCATGGAAAAAAAGTAGACGTAATCTACTTTGATGTATAGTAGCATCTATATATTCTTGAGAGAAAAACTAGAACAAGTGAAACAGGACAGAGAGAGAGAGAGACTTCCAAGCTGAAATAAAATCTGTAAATTAAAGTAAGTATCTTTAATAAGGATTAATAAGGGCCATCATGTTGTATGGCAGACTAAACATAGTCACATATGTGCTGGAAAATATTTAACAACAAAAATAAAGAAAAAAGAAGAAGTTTTATTGCCTTTCCAGGAGGAGAAAACTACATAATCCTTGACTATCAGAAAAAAATCAGGCTACTCACAGAACCTACAAATACCATGTACTAAAAGAAAAGCCATAGCTATGGAGTTCTGCGAGATAAATTTTTGCCCCAAGAACTGCCCACCTGCTCAAGTTGTTATTATCTGGGAGACAATGGGCAGTCTCATGTGTACAAGAGTTTGGAAAATATATCATTATGTATTCTAGCCAACTAAGAGATGAAGTCAAATTAAGAGCTCAAGAATGAAGAGATACGGATTTGCAATGAACACTGAAATTAATTAAAATAAAAGTAAGCCTAAAAATGGTTACAAATATAAATATGCCAAATCAACCCAAGTGTAAAAGTTAAGAATTATTCTCAATGGAGAAGATATGAGAAAAAAGATAATGTAGATAATTATAATCTGCATGTGATAAAATTCAGCCACCATGGCTGATAATTAACAGAACATTTCAAAGTTGTGTTAGTAGATATCTAAATGTCAAATAGCACCTATTCCATAGGCTAAAGAACATTTACCTGAAATGATTAGGAAGCATGAAAGTTGATGAAACAAGAATCTTTCCCTATAAAGTCAAGGGCAAACAAGATTTCTACTACCAGTGCTATGATTAAGCATCGTTCTAGATATCCTAACTAATGCATCAAGTCAGGAAAAAAATAAAAATAAAAAGATAGTGATGGAAGAGAAAAGTAAATGTATCACTATCTTTAAATGATATGATTGTCTCCTGGATAACCTAAGAGAATAAACTTAGAAAACATTCCAATGGGTAAATTGAGTGTTTTTCCTATAGACCAGTGATACTCAGTTATAAGAGAAAGGGGGAAAGTGGACTCAAAATATCAACCAAAATATAAAATATGAGAGTAAATGTGATCAGAAAAATAAGCTTTTTACCAAGTATTTTATGGGTAAATGGATCTTATTTATTTGTAGTTAGACTAGGTAAACTAGCACTGATATCATCATGATGCAAATACAACACACTTCTCCACAAATATTAGAGTAATGAACAAAGTAAGGATTGTAGTAAGTCAAAGCCAAAAGGAGCAGAGGAAATTGATGAAGGTCATTCTAGCTAACACTGCAACTAAATAATTGAGGTTTTTAATAAATCAAGCCTTCTATTTCTCAGAGAAGTAAAAGTAGGCCTCTTTGCCTCTTTACCTACTTGCCCTGGCAGTAGAGACCCATTCTCTGTCTATGGCGAATGTATCTTCCTCTGTACGCTTATACCTACTTGCCCTGGCAGTGGAGGCCCATTCTCTGTCTCTGGAGAATGTATCTTCCTCTGTACGCTTATATCTTGCTTTTATTCTGTAAATCTACCTGTCTCTTTCTCAATAAAGTTTCTTTCATGCTTGCCTTAAAAAAAAAAAAAAGTTAAGGCAGGCCTACCATTTGACCCTACAATCCCATGACTAGGTATCTACCCAAAAGAAAAACAGACGCTTTGCCATAAGGACATTTGTACATAAATGTTTATAGCAGAACAATTCACAATAGTGAAGATGTGAAAAAACAACCCACATGCCCTTCAACACATGGATTGTTAAACTGTGGTTTATGTATACTATGGAATACTATTCAGCCATAAAAACAGATGGAGATTTTGCATCTTTTTTTAACAACCTGGATGGATTTGGAGAATATTCTCCTAAGTATCACAAGAATGGAAAACCAATCCTCACATGTACTCAATACCAATTTGAAATTAGAAGATTTATAATCACAGACCCACATGAGAGAAAAATCTCAGTTAACTTCAAGAAGGGGAGGGAAAAGGTTTAGTAGCTTCACACCCAACGGGTACAACACATGGATATATGGCACATTCCCTGGGTGCAGGACACAGCTCCAACCCTTAATTTAACCTTTCATGTGTAAATTATATAACCTAATGGTTTGTACCCTCCTGTTAATATGAAATAAAAATTAATGATATCCCTGCCTTCTAACTATTCATTTGCGAGAGAAAAATAAAATAAAATAAAACCTCCCAATCCCTGAAAGTAGAAACAATCCTTCACACATCCTTGTATTTTTTACTTTCTATTCTTATGGTTAGATTCTAAATCCTAAAGCTATCCAAATTAGTATTATAACTACTTATCTATAGCCAGAGATGTGTTCTAGCATGATGTCTATAGCACCCAAGGTTACTGGAACCTCTGATGAGACTCTAATCTTGCTGCAGTCACCCTGAGAGCCTGAATAGAAGCAGAATGCTTAGTTCTAAAATAAGACAAATTGGCCAAGTCTGGTGGCTCATGCCTATAATTCTAGCACTTTGGGAGGCTGAGGCAGGTGGATCGCTTGAGTTCAGGAGTTTGACACAAGCCTGAGCAAAGACAAGACCCCAGCTCTACCGAAAATAGAAAAACTAGCCAGGCGTGTGGCAGGCGCCTGTAGTCCCAGCTACTCGGGAGGCTGAGGCAAGAGGATTCCTTGAGCCCAAGAGTTTGAGGTTGCTGTAAGTTATGATACCATGGCACTCTAGCCAGAGTGACAGAATGAGACTCTGTCTCCCCCCTCAAAAAAGAAAAGAAAGAAAATAAGAAAAGTCCTATGAGAGAGGAAAAGAATTCAGCCACTGCCCACACAGAAACGGAGTAATACACTCACCTTCACACATCTTTAGGTTGTATGTTCACTGAGTAATTTAGGAATGAAGCCATGGTTTGTGGGGAGGTAAAATACTTAGTGGTTTGTTAGATTGCATTATGGTTTTCTCCAGCAGGTTCCAAAGCAATTTCCAAATCACTGGCAAGGAAATTTTTCTGGAACTGCAGGCACAACTGTAGAGGTTCCTCCCTACATTTAAGGAAAGGATTGGATTGTTTCAGGACTGACTGTCCAGGCTTGGGTGCACCCGGTCTGACTGTTCCAGGAATGGTTGCTCCAAGACTGACTGTTCTGGGTTTGGTCACCCCAGGTCGGGATGCTCCAGGTCTGATTGCTCCACCCTGGAAGGTTTCCAGATGCGTTTATCAGGCACGCCTGGTGATAGCAAGAGTAGAGGCCTGGGTATTCCGTGGGTGCTGAGGCCTGATCCTGAGTCATATTATTGGTGTTTTTCTGCCACCTCTTAGATTTCATTCTGTAGTTCTGGAACCAGGTCATAACCTATTTGTAGCTGAGGTTCAGGATGTTGGAAAGTTCCTCCATCTGCTACAAGCTAAGGTATTTCTGTCTCTGCCCTCTGTCACTGAGTACACTGCTGGGTTATAGGGAACAGGGTTCTGGTCTTCTGTGTCTTGACCTAGACTTTATCTTCTTCTTCACAGCACTCTTCCCTACAGAAGGGGTAGTTTAACTTTGGGACTAGCAGAAGAATCAGGACTCTCCTGAGTCAGCAGATCTATAGAAGTAAGAAGAGGAGAGGTAG
>CAUYQV010034088.1:0-13421 GCA_963574575.1 Galagoides demidoff | reverse complement strand
TCCCAAGTAGCTGGGACCACAGGCGCCCGCCACAATGCCCGGCCATTTTTTGGTTGCAGCCATCATTGTTGTTTGGCGGGCCCGGGCTGGGGATTCGAATCCGCCACCTTAGGTGTATGTGGCTGGCGCCTTAGCCGATTGAGCCACAGGCGCCGAGCCAGAATGGCCATTTTCAATAAGGTAGCAGATTGAAGAAATGGCATTTTGGCCCCTAGGACTCTGTTCACTTATATGTCATTGTAGGATGGGCACTGAACAGTTGAAAACTATCTCTAGAACCTACCTGCTAGTTTGTAGTCTTGTATAACAGACATTGAAAAAGCATGTGGGATTTATATACCCATATACAGGGTACTCAAAGTTCTTTGGGGCCATGTTTTACTAATTTTTCAGATTTAGATGGGTGTAAGTGAAGGAAAGAGTCAGTTCTTATCCAAGTTCTGCTTTTAAGAAGAGAATTGGACAAAAATGAACTAAGCACATATTGTCTTCAATAACAAGCATCTAAGATGGCAAAAAATTCTCATTATATGGTAGCCTAAGCTATAGGCTGACTCATCGTTAGAAGATAAGGATAGCTCTTTTGAAGGATTGAGGTTGGGAAGGCGAACATTGATATTAGAATAGTAAAACACTAAAGACTGAGGGAGTGGATATTGAAGACTTCCTCCTGGATCAAAAGAGCAAACATTTTATGCCTACTCCATTTTTTTCTAACTGTATTGTCATTTGTTGTATAAAATGTGTTATTTGAGATGAATTTCAAATACCATGTTAATTCTTCCATTATCTTTTAAAAGTACGAACAGCATAAACATATTTGGAACCTCAATGTGTCTTTGTGTCCTACTTAATTTAATCAATAAGATTAACTCAAGTAATTTTATATACATTTAATAAAAATTCTTTAAAATATTAAAGTAATAGTCATATTAGCAAAAGATTGCTTTAAAGCTTTAAGATCTTTCAAACAAGAGTACAAGTAACTGCTTGCCAAGTGTTGTATTTCAATGGTTCAAGTTAAACTACTTTATAATCTTTGTAATAGATTGTTATAGAAAAAAATTAGCAAGGAAAGAATAACTTGAACTGTTTTCTAAGTAACCAAAGAAACACAGAGAATCAAAGACTACTTTTTATAATGAATCCAATATCAATAATCATTATTGCCATACATAAATTATGTATGCTAAATTTAGGGAGGAAAAAACTGGTTTAGCATAGGATAAGTTAGTGGTGAAAACAGAGTTAGAACATAGGATGCTTTATACCCAGCTCACTGCCAACTTTGGTCTATCTTGCAACATCTCCTTACATGGCAGTTTGAGCTACAAGTTGACTCATTATTTGAGCATGGATCTTTTGAAGTGTTGGGATGGGGGAGGTGAATACCAATGTTAGTATAGCCCTTTATTTTTATCTATTTTGAGACAGAGTCACACTCTATCACCCTGCGTAGAGGCCTATGGCATTATCATAGCTCACAGCACCTAAAAAGTTGAGGCTCAAGCAATCCTCTTGCCTCAGCCTCCCATGACATAGCCGCTACTACAGGAGTGTGCCATCATGCCTGGCTAGTTTTTCTATTTTTGGTAGAGATGGGGTCTCGTTCTTACTCAGGCTGGTCTTGAACTTCTGAGCTCAAGAAATTCACCCACTTATCCTTCCCAGAGTACTAGGATTATAGGCATGAGCCACCAAGCCTGGCCAGTAGAATAGTAACACTTTAAATCAGTTAAATCTTCTCGTATACTTGAACCTATAGTTAAACTTCCATGACTGACTTAAATGATATTGATAAAAAAAAGAGTAAATAAAAAATATGTTTGCTGTGCTTTGAACTTCTTTTGAAAATTAATCATCTTTAAAATTTTTCATGGCACACCTAAGATCCTCTCATGGGACTCCAGTGTGCAGCAGCACACCAGTAGAAAATCACTGCTTTAAATAATGGGGAAAATGATATTATGTAACAGCACTTACATATTTAAAAACTTTGATGAAAGGCAGAGCAAAATGGTGGACTAGAGACAGTTCCTTTTCAGCTGTACCTGATGAGATCAGTGAGAAAGGACTCCAGCCACCTCTGCCTGGTGGGGCCTGCCCAGAAACAATGCTTCAGAGGCACGGGGAGATGTCAGGAAACTCTAGGATCCCAAGAGGTGAGGAGCAGAGGAGATCCAGGGCAGAAGGTGAGTACCTGCATGCTGGCGTGGACCAGCCATTTCAGCAGCAGTGGCAGTTTTCAGATAGAGAAGGCCTGCCCCGCAGATTTTTTTTTTTTTTTTTTTTTTTTTTTTGGTGGGGAGGACCTGGGCACTTTGTGGAATTACCTTGGAAGAACTTAGGTGACTGAGCGAGTGAGCTTGAACAGCATCCCGGAACCAGGACTAAGCCACCAAGAGGAACAGGGCTCTCCTAGCTGCCAGTGGGAGCAGCCATTGTGGGAAAGCTGCCTTGCAGCATGAGCCTTCAGGGTCCTAGTGAGAGGCTTGTTCTGGCACACCTAACAAGCAGGACAGCAAACCATGGGGGAATTTGAGCAACACATGCTTTCCTCAGAAGGCCATTGTGTGGCCAAGGGACACAGTTTCGAAAGGTCGAGGCATGTCTATTTCACAGGCTGGTGAGAGCTTCAGGCTCCCAACTCTGTGGGGATTGAGGGCAACGAAATCTCAAAGAGGGCTCAGTGACCATGCTCAGTGGTTAGGACACCGGCCACATACAAAGGTTGGCAGGTTCAAACCCAGCCCATGACTGCTAAACAACAATGACAACAACAACAACAAAAACAAAAATAGCCAGGTGTTGTGGTGGATGCCTATAGTCCCAGATACTTTGGAGGCTGAGGCAAGAGAATCACTTTAGCTCAAGAGTTTGAGGTTGCAAAAAAAAAAAAAAAGAGTTTGAGGTTGCTGTAAGCAGTGATGTCACAGCACTCTAATGAGGGCAACATAGTGAGACTATGCCTCAAAAAAAAAAAATAACAAAGAGGGGAACAGGTCTTTTTTGGCAAGAAAGAGGCTTCCAGCCTCCATCTTATACAGCAGTATCAGTATCATCATTAGCATCTCATACCGCAGAAGATCACCTGTTGTTCAGGCAATATACGCAAGATATATATATTCCTTTTTAAAAAAATGTATTCAACTTTGTTTCCCTAGATTTTTCCTATTCTTTTTTTTCTTTTGTAATTATTATTTTTCATTTTTCATTATTTCCTTCTTCAATATTAAGGGTTCCAATTTTCCTGATTTTCTGCTCCTAATACTCTTTTTCCCCCTCAATTCTATCCCTTAAGGTTTTTTTCTTCTCTATTTGATGGAGGTGGGTTCTTCTGTATTCTCAGGCTAGTAAGGAGCTCTTGACCTCAAGAGACAAACCTAACCCAGCACCCCAGAGGCTGGAAATTGTGGGTGTGGTTCAAAGAACCCTATGTCATGCCACCATTACTCCTGTTTCTATCATTAAATTCTGTTCCTCCTTTCTCACTCTTTCCTTTTACCCCCTTTCCATTTTCTTTTCCCTAGTACTACCCCCTTAGCTTTTTCTTTTCCCTTTTGTTAGCTTTTCTCCATTCCTGCTCTTCACTCTTCTTTTCCTTTTGGTTTTATACAAAAAGGGCACTTCAATAACTAAGGCCAGAGACAAGGTACCTTATAGGGGAAGAAGAAGTGAAAGGAAAAAGTAGGGTAAGGAAGCGCAAAAGAAGAAAATACATATGTAGGAAGAAACAACAGAAAAATCCAGGCAACATAAAAAATTAGACCAAGGCAATCCCTCATTAACTAAACATTTTATGAAGAGGACCCCCCCCCAGGCAATTGAAGCAACATCAAAAATACACTATTGAGACCTGATCAAACTAAAGAGCTTCTGAACAGCCAAAAATACAGTAAGTAAAGCAAGCAGACAACCCTCAGAATGGAAAAGATACTTCCAGGTTATGTCTCCGACAAAGGTTTAATAACCAGAATCCATATAGAGAACTCAAATATTAGCAAGAAGAGAACGAGTGACCCCATCTCAGGGTGGGCAAGGGACTTGAAGAGAAATTTCTCTAAAGAAGATCGGCACATGGCCTACAGATATATGAAAAAATGCTCACCATCCTTAATCATCCGAGAAATGCAAATCAAAACTACTTTGAGATATCACCTAACTCCAGTAAGATTAGCCCATATCACAAAATCCCAAAACCAGAGATGCTGGTGTGGACGTGGAGAAAAGAGAACACTCGTACCCTGCTGGTGGGAATGCAAACTAATACAGTCCTTTTGGTAAGACGTCTGGAGAACACTTAGAGAACTAAAAGTAAACCTGCCATTTGATCCTGCAATACCTTTATTAGGTAAATACCCAGAAGACCAAAAATCACATTACAACAAAAATATTTGTGTGAGAATGTTTATTGCAGCCCAATTCATAATTGCCAGGTCATGGAAGAAGCCCAAGTGCCCATCAATCCACGAATGGATCAACAAACTGTGGTACATGTACACCATGGAGTACTATGCAGCCATAAAAAAGATGGAGACTTTACATCCTTCATGTTCACATGGATGGACCTGGAAAATATTCTTCTTAGCAAAGTATCACAAGAATGGAAGAAAAAGTATCCAATGTACACACCCCTAATATGAAATTAATTTATACCTTTTATATGAAAGCTATAACCTAATAACAGCCTAAGAATATGGGGAGGAGGGAGGGAGAGGGGAGGGGCAATGGGTGGAGGGAGGGGAATTAGAGGGATCACTTCTGTGGTTTATCTTACAAGGGTACAAGTGAATCTTTCTAAGAGTAGAATATGAACATTTTAACACAATAACTAAGAAAATGACATGAAGGATATGTTAACCATTTTGATGGAAGTGTTTCTGATTATGTGTGAAAACACCACCCTGTACCCCAGAAGTGCATTAATGTACATAGTTACCATTCAATAAAAAAAAAGAAAGAAAATGTTTTTCTTAGCAAAGTATCCCAAGAATGGAAGAAGTATCCAATGTACACAGCCCTATTAAGAAACTAATTTCATATGAAAGGTATAACCTAATTATAGCCTAAAATTATGGGGATGAGGAGAGGGAGGAGAGGGGAGGGGGTGAATGGGTGTAGAGAGTGTGATTGAAGGGATCACCTCTATGGTTTATCTTACAAGGGTACAAGTGAATCTTTCTAAAAGTAGAATATAAATGTCTTAACACAATAACTAAGAAAATGACATAAAGGGTATATTAACCAGTTTGATGAAAATATTTCAAATTGTATATGAAAACACCACACTGTACCCCATGATTGCATTAATGTACACAGCTATCATTTAATAAAAAAAAGGAAAAAAATAAGTAAATTATTAGTATATTATTAATGTTAAGGCAAGTTTTAATAAAATCTTATAAACAACAACAAAAAAAACTCACTCCGCTATCTAGCTAATGAAGTTCCTCAAACCTTTAGTTTTGCCATACTGATATGGTTCCTTTAAATGTGTGTGTTTGTGTGCACACAATTTATGGTTGTTTGACTTTAGCTCACAAACTACCAGCTGAGTGGGAACACTATAAACATAAAATTTAGAGCTAGAAGAAACTGTAAAGTTTACTTATTCCAAGCTTCTCCACCCAACCTCCTACTACCGCATTTACAGAAGCAACTGAGGACTCTTACTAGTTTTCTATTATTGCTACTACATATAAAAAATTGCCACAAATTTAGTGACTTAAAACACAACTCACTTATTATTTCCCACATTTGTAGGTCAAAAATCCATGCAGGTTCTACTGGGAATTGTACTTAGGGACCTACAAGGCTAAAAGCAAACTAATAGCTACCCTGGGCTCTTACCTGAGGAGTTTTCAGACTATTGGCAGAATTCAGTTCTGTGACTCAGACTGCTGGCTATCCACTAGGATTTGTCTCAGCCAGTAGAGGTCACCTACATTTCTTGGTTCAGGGTGTTTTTTTCTTTAGAGTCAACAATGATGTATTGAATACTTCTTGTACTTTGAATGTATCCAACTTCCCCTTCTTCGTATGTCTTTCCAGGATATCTCTATTTTAAATTGTCTTGGTTATTAACTTCACTTACATATGAAAAGTACATTTTGCCATTTAAGGTAACATACTCATAGTCCTAGAGATTAGGGCAAGGAAGCTCCTTAGGGGCCATTATTCTGCTTATCACTGGCCCTGAGAAGCTGAACAACTTGTTTGAGGCTACATATCATTAGTGAGGGTCATTTTGTTAGTAGTATGGACTCATTTCAATATACCACACATTGCCTTTTGCTGACATTACACTTACTTACCCCTCATGTTAAATAGCATTTTAGCAATCGTCACTTCAATGCCTGTAAATGGGCTCATTGTTCATAAAATTGTCCTGCAATTTACACTTAGACATAACTCACAAGTATGCTGATATAACTGCTAAAATTATCATCTTGATCATGTCAGGGATACAAGCCTTATGTACAATAGTAGGCATAAATTCTATTTTGTAAACATAAAGCTCAACATGGAATGAAATATCATTTCTAATACATTTTTAGAAATAATAATAGCTGAACTTTATTGAATACTTATCATGTGCAGGAATTTTACATGAACTAATGTAAATGTAGTGTAATGTATTTAATCCTCAGACAACCCAAAAAGTTAAGTAACATTAATGGGTAGGAACCTGAAGCATATATAGTTTAAATAATTTACATAAGGTTAAGCATATCCAAAGTGGAGGAACCAGGACTTGAACTTATGTAATCTGACTCTAGAGTCCATATTATTAACCATTATTCTACAGTGGATGAACTTGAATTTAAAGCAGTAGATCGAACCCATTTAATTACCTCAAAAAACAATAGAATAAGTGCAAGAATAAATCTACAGCAGAGCCAGAGAACAAGAAAATATTATTTTAATGGTCAGAGACTTTGAATAATTTCTTTAATTAAAAGCAATCAAATTAAAGGACAATAAGAGAGTCCTTACTGAAGGACTCTCTACAAAAGGACCACAACTCAGACTTTACCTTACAAACACTAATGTAACCTAATCACATGTACCCTCATATTAACCCAAAATAATAAGAAGAGATGAGACTCCCAAAACCCAACAGAAATGAAAGGGTTGGGGGAGGCTGTTGAAATAAGCAGATAGGTCCTCCCTCCAACACACAAAATAAGGAATTATTTACTAGGAAAACACACAAAATCAGCAATTAGTTACTACAGAACAGGAAAAATTGGTGATGGTTATAGAGGAACTGCAGAAATGAATCCAATTTCCTATTGTATGGACAAGGACTAGATAGAGGCCACTGATGTTTGACCTCAGGCTCTACTGTCAATTTTCTAAATAATGTAAGGAATCAGTTATGGGGACCTCCCAGCTTGAGCATAAGGGATAGGAAGATTTCAGACATGAAGAAATGGGTAGAAAAGAAGAAAATCAATCAGCACAGTAGTGAAAATCTTTATCTGGTAAGAGAACATACTTCCAGACAGGAATACTCCTTCACAAATATTATCCATTGTTGAGTCCCCACCTCCTCCCTTAAGCATTCTCTGGACAATAGAGCAAATGGTAATCTTTCACTTCAAGTTAATATACTATTTGTTGCCTATACCATGCATTTCTCATATCCTGCATTTTCTTGTCAGTTGACAGATAAAGCATATATATTATGTCAGTTTGTAAATTCATTAAAGGAATGTCTATTTCTTATATTTTTATCTCCTACCAGACCCCAGACAACAATGTTGTATTAGGCACAATTTTTGTTGTTGACAAAAATTAACTTCAATGCGCCCAATATGCTAAGGAAAATAGAACGGTCTCTGAGAACAATAAACCTTTAAAAAAATCTCTTCAACTCCTCTTCCCATCTCAGAAACCCTAAAACCACACTCCAGGGAAAAAAGGCCATAAACCATCTATCCCAACAAAGTATACTGAAGATTCAAGAACTGAGTATACATTGTGTACCATCTTCATTTCCAACAGACTGGAACTATGATTCCTAACAATAAACTCATTAAAAAAATTCATTGCAACAAAAAATTTGGATTCCCTGCAAAGTTCCTCATATGTATATTTAATCTGAATAGAAGAGGAGATGAAAGATCTAGGGTGATAATTCTTTTTTTTTTTACTTTTTATTAAATCATAGCTGTGTACATCAATACTATCATGGGGTATACAGTGTGTTGTTTCTATACACAGTTTGAAATACTTTCATCGATCTGGTTAACATAGCCTTCAAGTCATTTTCTTAGTTATTGTGTTAAGACACTTATATTCTACATTTAGAAAGACTCACATGTACCCCCATAGGATAAACCATAGACGTGATCCCACCAGTCACCCTCCCTCTACCCATTCTCCCCCCTCCCCTCCCTTCCCTTTCCCGTTTCCCCATATTCTTGGGCTAAAATTGGGTTATAGATTTCCTATGAAAGCTATAATTAACAGCATTTTATTGCTAGGTAGTAGCTGTTGCATTGGAATATCCACATCAAGATTTTTAACTAAAATCCCAGAGACTAGTTGATATTTACTTTAGTGGCTGATAACTTTTTAGATCTGTCTCAGGAAGGAATTGTTATTAAGAATATGAGGTCTTCAATATCATATATACCTGTTTTTCTGTATTTTTCAGGATATTATCTCACTCATCTCAGCTAACATGCTGTTTCTATAACCTACTTCAAGTACTTATTATTACATTATCGAAAGAATGCATTTCATTTACACATATGATTATAAAACTTAGCTGCATTCCTAAGTATTATTGTATCTTAGGGCCAAACATTTTTTGGACGTAAATCATTTTTATTTATTTATAATATATGTCTATGTAAAAATAATACTATATCACATTTTCTCTGAACAGAACTTTTCAGGCCCTCATTTAATGTGTAGAAGCAAGATACCAGTAGCTCTGAAATATTTCATTCAACAGTGAGTTCAAAAATTATTATATTAATAAAACAACATCGGGCCTATACAATTGGAAGTCTGGGAATAAAGTGTATGGTTAAGCTACAAGGCTTTCTGTTCTTTATCTTTTACTTGATGAGACTGAACAAACTGCTTTCCTGATCTCCTATCTGACTTCAGGAGATGTTGATCTTGACTTCCCAAGCCTGCTACTACTCTCCTCTGTTCTTGATTTTAGTTTTGCAATGTCAGTCTGATCTCTTACATTCTTGTTCTGTATTTTAATTTGGTGCATTGATTTTCTAGTTCACTATCTCTAGATTTCTAATACTATCTTGGTAGTCTCATTCTAATTAAAAACCCCTTTGATTATCTGATTTACATTATTATCAATGGAATTAACAGTAACTGATTAATCCTCCTTAATCAGTATCAAAGAAAATTCTCAAGCCCTTTCACCAATAACAACATAAAGTGATCTCTGCTAAGGAAAAATTATGTATCAGTATAGACAAGGAGTCAAAGAAAAGAAAAAAAAAACTAAAAACAACTTATTTGTTAGGATAATAAGATTAGATGTGATCTTTTTTATTTTAAAATTTTCATTATAGTAATGGCATATTTGTAGAACTTAAAAAATAGATACAAAAATGTAAAAGAAGGAATTAAAGCCCAAGATGAGGAGAGAGTAATAATAACTTAGCTCTTGCACAAGAGTTCAAGACCCCTGAATCAAATAAATTTGCATTATAGAAGACTAAGAGAATTTATAGATGAGACTTGTAAATTATGGAAATCCTCAAAATATCATGAAAAACTGAGGGGGAGATGAAGACTGGAGATAAGAAACATTCTGATTCCTTTTTAAAGGAAGCAGTAGATTCCCAAACTGTGCTACTTTAAGTATGGAGCACAGACCAACAGCATTTTCATAACCTGGAAGATTGTTAGAAAAGCAGATCAGGCCTCACCCCAGACCTACTTAATCAGAATCTGCATTTTAAGATCTTCAGCTGATCCAACTGATTGTTTACACATAATATTTCAGAACTAACATAAACCAGCAAGGATTCACTGAGAAAAAGGCATGAAAAATTAATCTTATTTTATCTTTTCCAAGTATAAACACTTTCCAATCTAATTTTTCTGCCACCTGAATATTCCCCAGCTATTCTTTATTTGGTGTGGGAAAGAGGTTGGTAGATTGTTTCTAATTATCCTACAGCTTTAAAAGATAAAAAGACATAAATATGAACTACCTGATGATTTTATTGTCTATTTTAGGTTAGATAAAATAACTAAAGTGTTTTTGTTTATTTTTGTTTATAATTTTTTTGAATGTGATACTTCTTGAAGCAATATCCGGGACAAAGTCCAGGCTTCCTCTTGCATAATTCACAGTAGAAAATGGTTTCTCTCCTTCCACCTTTCTCATTTCTTCTACTGCAAACCATGAAATCCTTTGTTGATTTTTTTCATTTTGCACTATAAAATGTGTCTTCCCATTTAGCCTTTCTTCAATGTCAGAAGGTGATTCTTTTCCCCTTTCTCAAATTTGTGTTCCTCACCTTGTTCACAAACTGAGTGATGAGATTTCTCCTGTAAGAAAGGTGTGTCTGCACTCCACTCTCCTTATCTAATGAGTCCAGGATGTAGTTGTTTACAACTGCAACTTCTACCAGCCAGAAGAATAATTTTTCCACCATTTTTAGGACCTTCTTGTAAAATTGTAGTATCTAAGTACTGATCAGCTCTGTCCACTCTTCCCATTAACTTTGTGTATTCTCAAATAACTATTGATTCTTCAAATCAAACAGGCTGTTTCTTCCTATAACCAGTGATCAACTGTGTTTGAGGGCCAAAGAATGTACTCAGCATTGTCACTAACCTCTTGTCATGGAACAAGAAGCACATCATTTTCATATCACATTGATAGACACATTATTCCTATTCCTGAAGTTTCTTCTTTTTCAGATCACTTGGAAAATCCTTCCTGGAGGATAACTGTTCCTGTTATATGTATTTTCTTTTTATGCAATTCTCAAACAAGTTGAGGGCTTGTGTAGAACCTGTCACAGTATAGATGTGATAGCCTGAACCACCCCTATGTGCTTGCAAAACTTGGGCCAAATGAATCACTATTGGAATGTAAATTGCAAATCAGGATGAATAAGACTTTCTGTTATCTTGCATAATAGGGAACATGAGAAAACACATAACCATTTTCTGAATCACACAAGCAAAAATTTGTAGGCTCCACTTTGTAGGATTCTTCATATTGTAGCACTTGATTTGAATTCTTCCTTTGAAACCTACTGTGATCTCATCTATAGCCACATCTCCTCTCGGTACGTAAAGTTCTATGCATTTATTATCAATGTATTAACATTCTTCATCTTGCTCTGTCAGGTATGCACACTCCTTTGAGCTGCAACACGGGGAACTAAATGCATCATCCAAAATATTTGGAAAAAAACTTAAGAGAAAACATCCTTAAAGAATCATGTTAGGTCTAGCCAATCTTCAGGAAATTAGTCAACTAATTGCACCTTCAAATTCAGAGACATTTTCAGTATTACACCAAAGAATGCCTTCATTTCTTCTGACAAAACATCGTTCCATGAGTGCCACCTTTAGTATTTTGTTAGTGGAATCACCTTCTGTATTTCTTTCTGCTGCATATGTATTTGTCATGGTCACAATTTCACCAATAAGATTCTCTGAGAAAAAGAACTGGAAATACTCAAGTTCAATTATTGGCTGAGCACTTTGAGGAAGGGTGAATACTGTGTGACAGAGTATGAGAACTTTATAAAATTATCACCATCATCATCATAAGTCTTCCTTCTACTTTTTACGGGTTGTGTATTATCATCACTTTCTTCTTCATCACTAGCATCGGATTCACTGGAACTAATATCACTGCATACATAAAGAGTTTCTTCATGCTAATTTTCATTACTAAACTCTCCTTCTACCTCAATGTCCCCATAAATCCACATTGTGATATCATCATTGCTTATACGCCTTCTTCCTGACATTTTCCTACAAGCACAACTGTGAAAATACAATGCACAGTCACCTAGTTGCATCAAAATATATGGCTTCCTGAGAAACAGAAAGAGTACAACCTGCACTATCTGTTGGTTACAGTCTGTACTACATGAGGAAATGCATCAGAGAGGCTCATAACAGCAAAGGTGAATAAATGCAACCACAAAAATATGTCAGATGGATGTCTTCTGACATCGGAAAGGAACAGAGAAATCTTTATGTCAGACGAGGTCCGACATAGGTAGGGAAAGCATTAAATAGTGATGTCAACAAGTAAATAAATATAATCTAACAATTTCGGAAAATTACTTAATAACTAAATATCAAGCCAATACCTTGCATTTCTAGCATCCAAAGTATACATTCTTCCCTTAAATATACCAGATACTATCAGGATCTAATAAATGTATAACTTGGAATTATCTACTCTCTGTCTCCTAGTGAAGTTTCACTGAAAAAGAGGACTTTCCAAAAAAAAGGTCACTTAAGAGATATACTATTTCTATCCATGCTATGTATTAAAATTTTGGGGAATTCAATATCCATATGTTCAAAATTTTATCCTTATATCAAGTGGATCATCAGAAACTAGGATTGAACTACATTAGTGTCCATTACAGAATTGCATTCACTTTGTAACAGATAATGTCCTACACACTTAGCTTTTGTTGCTTAAAGAAACTTCTCCAGCCAGTGGCCCCATATACAGAGAGTGGTGGGCTCAAACCCGGCCCTGGCCAAGCTGCAACAATAACAACAAAATAGCCAGGCATTGTGGCAGGCGCTGTAGTCCCAGCTACTTGGGAGACTGCGGCACCTAAGCCCCACAGCTGGAGGTTGCTGCGAGCTGTGACACCATGGCACTCTACCAAGGGTGACAAAGTGAGACTCTGTCTCTAAAAAAAAAAAAAAAGGTGGGGGGCAGCGCCTGTGGCTCAAAGGAATAGGGCACTGGCCTCATATACCAGAGATGGCAGGTTCAAACCTGGCCTCAACCAAAAACTGCAAAAAAAAAAAAAAAAAGAAAGAAAGAAACTTCTTTACATAAAATATGCTTTTGCTATATAATTATTCTTAAAAGCACTATCCATTATCTAATTCAACTTTCTTTCTTTTCTTTTCTTTTTTTTTTTTTTTTTTTAGACGGAGCCTCAAGCTATCCCCCTGGGTAGAGTGCCATGGCATCGCAGCTCATAGCAACCTCCAACTCCTGGGCTCAAGCGAGTCTCCTGCCTCCGCCTCCCAAGTAGCTGGGACCACAGGCGCCCACCACAACGCCTGGTCATTTTTTGGTTGCAGTCATCATTGTTGTTTGGCGGGCCCAGGCTGGGGATTTGAACCCCCCACCTTAGGTGTATGTGGCTGGCGCCTTAGCCGATTGAGCCACAGGTGCCGAGCCCTAATTCAACTTTCTACAGAAA
>CAUYQV010034087.1:0-25432 GCA_963574575.1 Galagoides demidoff | reverse complement strand
GTTTGAATAAATCTCACCTCTTGCCTTTTACATTGGAGTGCCTCTCAGATTTGTCAGTTGGGGCTATTTGGGAGAATTTTCAGGCATAACAGTTTCTTCTGAAATATTTAAGAAAAACTGTTTTCCAATTGAAGAGATAAGCGTTAAAAGTGGTTTTGTGTACGAGTTTCCCTCACCAGGGCTTTCAGTGATTACACAGGCCTAAGAATGCCATTTTGCCAATCAAATATTTTCTACATGCCACCTGAAAGTGTAACCGTAATTTCACAGAGTCATCACTGGCCTTTCCTACACATAAGAGAGCATCATAGTGTGGATGCAGTTGATAGCAAGTCTGAAGAAATAACTGTATCTCAAGTTGGAATTAACATTTTAATTAATCAAGGGCTAAAGCTTTTCTTTCCTTTTTAATTTAATTTAATTTTTACAAATGAGGTCTCACTCTGTCACCCAAGTTGAAGTGCAGTGGTGTGATCATAGCTCACTGCAACCTCTAACTCATATGCTAGAGTAACCCTCCTGCCTCAGGCTCCCAAATTCCTAGGATTACAGGTCTGGGCCACCCTGGCTGGATCCCATTTTTATATTCAAAGCAGCCAGGATATTCCAAAATGTTTACTGGCACCTTATTGGCTTTGTGATCTTGGGCAATTTCCTATTCCCAGTAGGTCTCTTGTTTCCCAAATATACAGAGAAGGGGTTGGATGGGCCATTAAGGAGCCCTTCAGGCCCTTCTCTTTGGTAATCTTCATCTAGATTTGAGAGGAGCTGTAATCTCACTGTGGAGAAGTGACAGCAGCCAGGGGCAAGTCCCAATAGACAAAGGTCACCAGCTGCACAGGAACAATGCTGTTGGTTTCTTTGTCTACTTGTTGGAAGATGATCTCAACTTCAGAAATCTCTCCTGCATCAAGCTATGGATTGGCTATGTTGAGGTCTGCAACAAGAGCCATGAGTTACTTGGTGTCTAGTGGGGTTTAGCTGTACTGAAGTCTGCTGTCAGTATTTCCAAGTGTAGGTTCTACAAATATAAGTGCCCTGCTGCTGGGGTTTGGGATTCTCCGGGCTCTGTTCCAGAGCTGGCCACTGCTCTCATTCCCCGGGCCCCTAAAGCTTTTCTGAAAGTAAGTAAAGTTGATCTTGCAAATATCATTAGACTAGGAGTGAAGAGACCTGATTTCTCAGCTTATAATAGAGGTTCTTAGTCTCTGTTTGATCTACATGGACAGCAAGACTTTAGAAAATTTTTAGACATTGGTCCATGTGTTAAGTGCCATCAAGTTACAAAGAATAGTAACATGTTTAGTATATCTCAGTTAATGAAAGTTTATTTTAAATAAACTACAGACGTCTTCTAAAGAACTTCACCATTGTTCATCATACAACAGTAAGTTATCCTGTCAAGAGTAATGTATACAACTCCACCCCCTACTGCTCTATTATGTTAGCTCAGCTATTCTGACCCTGCATCTACTTCTCCCACTACTGACCAATGGGCTGACTTCAAATCTCCTTTCCATGAGGGTCTGATTGGTTAGAATTCCTATGCCAGTCTACCTCATAGACCACTGGTCAGCCCATAAATACTGGCTTTGGGGCTAGTGTTGATCCACAGTTCAATTATCCATGGCTAAGTAACTGGGTCATGTAGTAACACATTATCTGAGCTCACTAATAACCTCATTTTTACAAAATCTTCATGTATATTTTCAGTGAGGCTGGTGAAAGGAGCATAGGCAAGGAATAATTACATCTAATGGATACTTCTCAAACATCTCTAAATGAATTTTTTAGCAAACAAGATTATTTACATAATAAATGATTTTACTGAGGAACTTGAAATGATTAGCTATTAAACTTAAACTGGGTGTCACCAAAGAAAGAAATTTTCCAATAAGCTTTCTAATCATAGATGCTAATGGAAATACATGCAAGTTAACAGAGGATGGGTTAAGAGTATCAGAAAAGTATAGCACTTTGACTGGATATTTTCTTTTTATATTTTCAGATTAACTCTACTTTCATTTGAATTGTGTTCCATTAGGGAGTTAGAATTAAAAAGGGGAAGTCATAATACACACACACACACACACACACATACCACACACACACATGCATACACACACAAGCACCGAAGCATGCCCATTTGAAAGTCACTGTATTAAAAGAGCCTTGCAAACCCTGCAGAAAGCTACCCAAACTATTCAGATCCACTGGTCCTGCCAACAGCAGCTCATATGTTGAAGAATATCACTTACTGCATCATTTGAAAGTACAGTTAAAATGTCCACAACTGAAAAAAATCAAAATAACAGTTTATTTGAGCCTATAGAATAATTGTGAGACCAATCATTCCTATGGTCTTCCTGTGGCATGCCCTTTCTCAGATGGACTACAGGGACAGCATGTGATATTGGCATGTTTGGAGAATTATGACCAATTAGAAAATCATTTGGACTATTGAGTTGCTCTGTAGTTAAGGTTTTCACCGACAGAAGCATTAGCATGTTATGTCTCCATCCATCCAGAGTCATAGTGTTTGTGTGGAGTTCACCTATGCTGGTAGCAAAAACAACCTACTGACAATCTGGGTGTTTAAAAATCACCTAACCCCAGTGAGAATGGCCCACATGACAAGGTCCCAAAGCAACAGCTGCTGGTGTGGGTGCAGAGAGAAGGGAACACTTCTGCACTGTTGGTGAGACTGCAAATTAGTACAGCCTCCATGGAAAGAAGTACAGAGAGTCCTCAAAGAACTAGGAGTAGGCCTTCCATTTGTTCCTGAAATCCCATTACTACGTATCTACCCAATAGAAAAAAAAAAGTCATTTTACCATAAGGATATTTGCATTTGAATATTTAATAGCAGCCTGATTCACAATTGCAAAGATGTGGGAACAACCCAAATGCCCTTCAACATATGAATGGATTAATAAACTTTGGTATAGGTATGCCATGGAATACTATTTAGCTATAAAAAAGATGGAGACTTTACCTCTTTTGTAACAACCTGGATAGGATTTGGAGAACACTTTCCTAAGAATGGCAGGAATAGAAAAACAAGCATCACATGTGCTCGATACCAAATTGAAACTAGCAGATCATCAACCATATGCCCACTTGAGAGAAAAACTTAGTTAAATTCAAGAAGTTGGGGGAGGAGAGGGTTTGGCAAATTCCTACCCAAAGGGACCAGTGCATGGGTATAGGGCACACTTCCTGGGTGAAGGAAACAACTTGTACTTTACTTTACAAATGTAAACAATTTAACCTAATCGTGTGTGCCTTTCAACTTTTGGGTTCAGAGGTGATTTGAGCTGAAGCTTTCCAGGTTGTTGAGGCGACTCTTCTGTAGAAGGCTGGCTCTATTTTTAAGCAGAATTTTGAATGGCATCTCATGCTAAGAAACAACACATCATACTATACCAGCCAACCATTCTCCATCCCCATCACCAGTAATTTCTTCTCACCACTCCTCCTTAATTTCACTTCAAGAACTATAATTACATGCATATCAGAAAGAATGAGATAGATAACTTAATCAAAGTAAAATTGTTCAATGTTTAGCGTAGAGGGCATTTTCTGGTTAAGGTAATAGCTAATAAGATTTGATAGCGCTGAACTGCAATTTAATGACTTGAACAAGGATCCCATCATTACTATCTGATGCGTGGGTGGCTTCCATGAACAAGCTAACTATTCAGCAAGCTCCTATCCAAAGGGAACAATGCACAGTAGTATGGCACTTCCTGGGTGAAGAAAACAACTACACTTCAACTTCACCATACAAATGGAAACAATTTAACCTAATAGTGTGTACCCTCATGTTAAACTGAAATTTTGGAAGGCAAAGGGGCAAGGGTCATCAGTGGCATGTTTGTCTTGTCCCCTGGATGACAGAGCAGGCTGAAAGTTTAAAGTTTAAGTGGATAGGCTTTGAACCCTATTACCTTGACTAGAATCTTCCCTCTAGGGAAGTTTGACTTCATCTTTCTTTCTCTCTGTCTCTCTGTCTGTCTGTCTGTCTGTCTGTCTGTCTCTCTCTCTCTCTCTCACACACACACACACACACACACACATACACACACACACATGTGAGTTACACAGAATCAGGATAGTGTTGGCTTTGGGAGGAAAGTTCAGGAGAAGTTTGGACATTGTTCTGTTCTGTAAAGGAACAAAGGGATTCATCCTGCCATTCACTTAAAAAATATTTATTGACTGCTTACTGTATACTGGTCACTATGCTAGATGCTGAGGATATAGTAAGAAGCAAAAATAGATATGCTTTGGGTTCTCTGAGGGCTTACCATCTAAAAGAGGAGATGAGCTTTAATAAAATATTATAGTAACAGTAATGATTGTATAGTCAAGCAGAGACAAGTATTCTGAGGGAAAGAAACATGAGTCTCTGAAAGCTGATATAGAGCAGAAAGCCCAGGAGGTATCTCTGTGGAAGAGACATTTGAGCCACGATCCAAAAGGTGAGTAGGGGTTAACTAAGTGTGTGTTTGGGGGGTGCATGAAGTTTGAGGAGGATGAGAAAAATATTCCAGATTGATGGAAGAGCATATGCACAGGCTCTGTAGTAGGATGAACCAATGGTCCCTAATCATGGAACTGAAAGAGAGGGGGAGAGTGAAACAAGATGAAGCTGGAAAGGTAGGGAAGGCTGGACCATGCAGTGCCTTATGGATCCCATTAAAACATTTGGTCATTCACCTGAGATCAACAGAAAATCATCAAAAGGTTTTATCCTGGCAAGTGATACACCAGAATGTTATTATTATTATTTTTTTTAATCATGCAGGTTACCTATGTGGAGAATGGACTCACATTGGGTACAAAGAGTGGAAGTGGGGAGACTAAGGAAGAGGCTAGGGCAATAATCCAAGTGAGAGAAACAGTAGATGAAGTCTTGAGTGGACTAATCAAGGAACTTTAAGTCAATGAATAAATTAGCAAGGAACTACCTGGCATGTATCTAAATATGCATGGCTAGTTCTACTCATCATCTTGAAGGGCGATTCATCTTCAGCCTCCCACCTCTCTCTTCAGCAACCTGGCTTCTGTCCAATTATCAATAATTTCAATTTAGTAAAACTGAGTTAATATAGTGTTGCTTTGTTAAAAGTATTAGCATTTAAGAAAACTCAGGGAAAGAAATGGTTCAAACGATGTTAACTAGTGTTATCTAACAGAACAGTTTTCCTCAATCTGTGATCCAAAAAAAGACACTTGGCAGGTGAAAGGGATTTTTAAAAAATCAAATCCCTAGGCTTTATCCCAGATGTAGTAAATCAGAATTTGGGGTGAAGCTCAGGAAAAGTTATGCTTCCCAAGTGATGGTGGTGAACACAAAATTTGAAAACCACTGCTCACGGAGGCTACTTTGGAGACTGATTTTGAGCGAGGAAAATGCCTATGACAGAGAAGAGGGCACCCCAGGTTGAGGGTGCTCCTAAAATAACGTCAAGAAGTGAGAATTAAAGGTGGGTGTGGTGGCTCATGCCTACAATCCTAGCACTTTGGGAGGCCAAGGTGGGAGGATTGCTTGAGGCCAGGAGTTCAAAACCACCGTGGGCAAGAGGAGGACCTTGTCTGTACAAAAAGAAAGTAAAAGCACTGGCCAAGCGTGATGGTGCATGTCTATTGCCCCAGCTATTCAGGAGACTGAGGAAAGAGGATCTTCTGAGTACAGGAGTTTAAGGCTTCAGTGACCTATGATTATACCATTGTGCTCTAGCCTGGGCAACAGAGGAAGACCTTGTCTCAAAGAAACAAAAAAGTAAGAATTAGCCAGCTGAGGGCAAGGAAATAAAAATAAGTAGATTGATTTGTTAAGGTGCAGGAGCCTTGTTGGGAACAATGAAAAATCACCTTGAGTAGGAGAAGGAAGAAGGGAAGGGATAGCAGACCTTAAAGAATGGTCCTGCCAAGCCTGAGACACTGAGGGAAGCAATTTCTGTTATCCCAGAGTCATGGGATGAGGGGCGTATAGGACAGCAAACTTGGAATCTCCCATGAAATGAAAAAGACATTAACATCATTTATTGGTGATGGTCTGAATGTTTATGTCCCCACTAAACTCATATATTGAAATCTTAATCTCCAAGGTGATTGTGTTAGGATGCAGGGCCTTAACAAACATATGAAAAAATGTTCAACATCTCTAATCCTTTGGGAAATGCAAATCAAAACCACAATGAGATATTACCTAACTCTGGTAAGAATGGCTCTTATCAAAAAGTCCCAAAATAACAAGTGCTAGCATAGATGTGGAAAGAAAGGAACACTTTATACACTGGTGGGACTGTAGACTAGTACACCCTCTATGGAAAGTTTTATGGAGATACCTCAAAGAATTTAAAGTAGACCTACCATTTGATCCAGCAATCCCAGGGCTGGGTATATACGCAAAAGAATAAAGGTCATTTTATAAAAAGGACAGCTGTGCTCAAATGTATATAGCAGCAAAATTCCCAATCACAAAGATGTGAAACAACCCAAGTGCCCACCAATGCATGAACAGGTTAATAAACTATAGTATATGTGTACCATGAAGTACTACTCAGCCATAAAACAAAATGGCCATCTAATATCTTTCCGGCAACCTGGATGGAACTGGAAACCATTCTTCTAAGTGAAACACCACAAGAATGGAGAAACAAACACATGCATTTAATACCAAATTGGACTAACTGATTAATACTTTAGTGCACATGTGGAAGTAGATCTCAATGAACATAAAACTGGGGGAGGGAAGAAGAGGGGCTGGGTCAATTTACAACTATTGGGTACAGTGCACACTATCTGGGTGAAAGGCACACTTCAAACTTTGACTCAATCTTCACAAAAACAAAGTAAGTAAACAAAACATGTGTCCTCCCTAATATGCTGAAATTTAAAAAAAGAGGCAGGGCCTTTGGGTGGTGATTGGGTCTTGAGGTCAGAGCCCTCATGATTAGAATTAGTGCCCTTACAAAAGAGACCTCCGGTAAGTAGCTCAACCCTTTTGCCATGTGAGACTACAGTATGAAAGCACCATCTATGATCCAGAAAGTGGGCCCTCACCAGACACCACATTTGTCAGCACCTTAACTTTGGAATTCCCTAGCCTCCAGAACTGTGAGAAATGAGTTGCTGTTGTTGATAAGCTACCCAGTTTATGATATTTTGTTATAGTGATCTGAAAGGACTAAGACAGTCACATAGCAATAATAGCCAATCTTATTGCGTTTGTACATGTGCCAGATACTTTGCAAAGTATTTTAAATTCACCACATCATTGAATGCATGCAACATCACCCGGAGATAGATACTATAATTATCCCATTTTATAAATGAAGAAACTAAGGCATGGAAAAGTTAAATAACTTGCTCAAGGTCACAAAGCTGGTAAGTGGCTAAACTAGAATTATAACCTAAGTCTGTCTCTAGAGACTGCACCTTTAGTTACAGTGCTGGGTCATTCACATCAATTCTAACTCATGCCCACAGGGTTGATAGTCCTTTAAGAAGGGCACACGCATTCACTTGGACAACAATCATTATATATGATGGAGGCTAGGCCCTGGGGATCCAAAGACAATTCAGGCCTTAATAAGGTTTGGCTAAGTCCCAGATAAGCACACAGTCTCGTGCAGTGTCTCTCACATCTTGCATTGCAGATTTATGTCAGTCCACAATGAGGTAAGTGTAGCTGTTGGGAGTAAACATGTGGGAACCTTACAGTGACTTGACAGAGTACTTTTATGTCTGTTGACTCTATGTTTTAAAAAATGTAAGCTTTTGGCTAGTGCGGTGGCACATACCTGTAATCCTAGCACTCTGGGAGGCCTAGATGAGTGGATTGCTTGAGGTCAGGAGTAAGACCGGCCTGAGCAAGTGTGAGGCCTCGTCTCTACTAAAAATAGAAAATTAGCTGGGCATCATGGCTCATGCCTGTAATCACAGCTACTCAGGAGGCTGAGGATCACTTGAGCCCAAGGAGTCTGAGGTTGCTGTGAGCTAGGATGACACCACTGCACTCTACCTGGGATGACAGAGCAAGGCTCTGTCTCAATAAAAAGGGGAGAACTTTTACTTAATATACATTTTTCATTGTATTTGTGTAGTAATTTATTTTTATTATATTTGACAAAAGTTTTGATAGCTGGAAAGTTGAAAAGAAGCCAAACAAAACGAAATACTCACTTCTTCACTCTGGATAGTTTGTGATGCCTGGGTCTAAGAGGTATAAAGGAAATGCAAACAACAAACAATATAAGGTATTTTCAACTTCACTTGTAGGTGGTAGGCTGGCCGGTGGGGATGATCTGAACCTTTAATTCAATATGACAGGCTCTTCTAAGTTACTGAACCCACCCTCTTGAGGATTGCTAGGACAGCAGATTAGAGTGTGAAACCGTTTTTAAAAATAATTTTAGATTCTTAGTGGTCATGCCTTCACTTCTGGGCACTTACTGTCAGT
Organism: Galagoides demidoff; assembly: GCA_963574575.1. Taxonomy (NCBI): domain Eukaryota; kingdom Metazoa; phylum Chordata; class Mammalia; order Primates; family Galagidae; genus Galagoides; species Galagoides demidoff. The sequence continues at coordinate 16,959 of CAUYQV010034087.1, read as the reverse complement.
TTAAACATTCAAGATGAAAGAAGTAAGTGTATAATTAATCGAGCAGAGGCATATAGAACTGAGTAATAAAGACTCAATGGGATAATAGTCAGAATGGGGAGAACGGAATAGGGAACCCATCATTTTCTTTGACACCCTTCGCGGTTGGTTGTTAAAGAACCCGAGACACTCCCAATTTGTATTTTTACTAAAAACAGAGCAAGACATGGGGAAAATGATGTAGTGGCATTGAATATGTCTTCTTCTGGCACCATTCATTCATTCAACAAACTACATACCTGGCACTCTGCTTGGCACTTGCAGACATAAAGATTGACCAGGTTACTTCTCTGTCCTTGAGGAGGTCATGGTTTAGTGGGACAGACATAAAAACAGTTTTAAATATAATAAAACTTGGTAAGTAGTCATAGAGCTGTGTTTCAGCTATATGTTTCAGAATCAAGGTGGAAGAGAAACAATTTGAAAGAATTTATCAAATTAAGTCACCTACGTAGCTGAGAAAAATTAAGCATATTGGTTTCTTAAGACAGAAATAAAGATTAGTAAAGATGTGGCTGGCTCAGTGCCTGTGGCTCAAGTGGCTAAGGCACCAGCCACATACACCTAAGGTGGCAGGTTCGAATCCAGCCTGGGCCCACCAAACAACAATGATGGCTGCAACCAAAAAATAGCCAGGCGTTGTGGCGGGCGCCTGTGGTCCCAGCTGCTTGGGAGGCAGATGCAGGAGACTCGCTTGAGCCCAGGAGTTGGAGGTTGCTGTGAGCTGTGAGGCCATGGCACCCTACCCAGGGGGACAGCTTGAGGCTCTGTCTCCAAAAAAAAAGATGTGGCTGCGGGTAGGGATAAGGTGATGGCTATTCAAATTGGAAGGCTGGACTGTCCACTGGGTATGTGCATACCAGTGTCTTTGTCAGACACAGGGAAGAGAGGAGAAATGACAGGACATAAAGATGATGTTTGTCAGAAAGGGGCATAGGTTTAAAAGGTCAAGAGACAGTTGAGTTTAGGTATAAAGAAGGACCTATGGGAACTACAAAAGCTAAAATACTACCTGGGATTGGAGGGAACAAGTAGATGAGAAACAAAGCATCTCGGGTTGCAAACCTTTAATAAGGAGTCAAAGTGTAAGAAATAAAGAGAATGAGGCAGGGGAAGACAGAGGCCCCGCCACTTTTGAAGCACATGGGTACCCAACATCCTTGCAAGTTGCTAAAGAATAATGAATGCCACCTACAGCTAAAGAACAATGAATGTCACCTGCAGTGACAGCTGTAAGCTGCTGCTCTTGAGGCATTTGGGATATAGCTCTGGAAGCCCTGGCTTTCAGATGCTGCTCTTTCACAATCAAGGTATGATAACCTCTGTAGACCTCACAGAGGTCTCAAACAAGATGCTAGATGTAAAAGCACTTGTGAGCTCTGAAAGGGTATGTACTTGTGTGCCAGCTCCCTTGTTCCCCAAACCCTCTAAGGTAATCAAAAGTCCTCGAGGACAAGTGAGATAATCAATGTTGAATGCGCTAAGCCCCTCAGAAGGAAGTTAGCATATGGAAATATTAATAATAATGATCCACATCTGCTTCTTGCTGATAATGCCTTTCTTTAAAGGTTTAACAGCAAGAGAGTCCAACCCACAATGTAGCTGAAAGTGGGCCGCATTGCCATGATTTTAGCAGCCACGTACTGTGTTTCCAATTCAAAAGCAATGATTCTTTTCTTGCTTTCAATGCTTCTTGCCAAAATCTGGAGACAAACACTATACATACAAATGTCATCTGTGTACAGTGATCCTCTTCCCATTGTTTGAGGCCAGATATTGATCGTGAGAGGCTCTTGGTCACATCTGGTCAGAGTCCTTCAGGATACTTTGAGATCTCTGATGGAGCAGAGCCCACAGAAAGGCACAGTGAGCATAGCCCACTGCTTCTAAAAGTAAAATAATGGGCTAATAACTGTCAGCTAAACGCCTTGGAGAACTCATTGTCCATTTCCATAAAGTTCCATGCTTCTGACTTGAAAAGGCTGCATCCATGACTAGGGGCCCCTACTCATGATCAGTGGCAGAGACCAGAGTCACTCAGAATACAAAACCAGGACTGACCCAGCCAGTCCCATCAGGGAGTGAAGTGGGCAACCTCAAGGCAGTCAGGAGAAGGTAGCAGGAACAAGAAGTAGTAGTTTATATCACCTTAAATGCCCCAACTCTTCCTACTTTAGGTGCTTCCTGGAGAGGCATAGATGTGAAAGAAACCATAGGAATCTTTAGAAAGGCAGTTGGCAGGGCTGTCCTGAGCCACGATCAAGAAGGAAGTAAAAGTTAGGCCAGGCTCAGTGGCTCTCACACCAGTAATCCCAGCACTTGGGAGGCTGAGGCAGGTGAATTGCCCAAGCTCACCAGTTTGAGACCAGCCTGAGCAAGAGCGAGACCCAGTCTCTGAAAATAGCCGGGTGTTGTGGCGGGCGCCTGTAGTTCCAGCTACTTGGGATGCTGAGGCAAGAGAATCACTTAAGTCCAAGAGTTTGAGGTTGCTGTGAGCTATGATACCATAGCACTCTACCAAGGGTGACAAAGTGGGTCTTTGTCTCAAATAAACAAACAAAAAAAAGGAAGCAAAGTTGAGTTGACACCCTCTCCCCATCCTGGGCCCCTTCTTGGCCTTCCTGGCTGCTCAGGTTTCTACTCATTCCTGCCTATTCGTCCTATTCTCTTGTCCTGTGTCCTATTCCTGAGTACTTTTCCCAATTAAGTTCTGGTCTGGACAATTTAGTAGAGCTAAGAAATTAATAGCTGCTAATGGCTCTGCTTCTGAACATGGGCTTTCTATCTTAAAGCAGAGCAGTCAGTACAGTGGCAATTAGACATTGGGGGTGGAGTGAGGAGCCACTTCCAGACCTCTCCCCATTTATCAAATAGGTGCCATGGGTGACAGGCTGGCCCTATGGGGTGAAATTTCCACTGTGATTCAGAGGTACAATATTGAACCCAGCAGTATATTTTTTCCTTTACCTCAGACCAACAGAACTCAAAGAGTGAGACACTACAATTCAATATGTCAAGATTAGAGCAATTATTATAAATTAGCTTAATCATTCCTCTATATGCCTTTAGAGGCAGGGTTTTTTTTATCCCATTGTCACCGCCAAATAAACGGAGGCTTGTAAATACAGATAAACTGAACTTGCAAAGGATTTTCTATTCTCAAAGGTTCCAATGCTTTTAATTAAAAATGTTCCCGTTACAGAAAAGAAAGTGTGTTGTGGCAGTGTGGATACCAGGAAAGCATGAATGAAATATGGCAAGGAAATCATGCCTAACATACAACTGTCTTTTCATTTTGCCCCCGTATTTTTTATTCTTGAGACAGCAAGATCGTCTCTGAGCATGGCCTCCGACTGCTTCTGTAGCTCCTTGAGGCCAGAGAACAGAGAGCAGCTTAAATGATTCTCTCCCTTGTAAGCCATAGTAGACTTCTGTGTCCAGAACCCTCCAGCAAGGAGTCACTAAGGGAGTAAGTCCTCCAGAAGATGGAGAACAGTGCTCTCAAGCTTTCATGTGCACGCAAATCACCTGAGCATCTGGGACAATGCAGATTTGGATTCAGCAGTCTGGGGTGATGCCTGAGATGTTTCATTTCTAACAAGTTCCCTGGTGATAGGGAAGCTGCTGGGCTCTGGAGCATGTTCTGAGTAGCAAGGAAGACTCTAGCTGCAGAGTCTAAATAGAGAGGTTTTGTTGGCCAGGAGCAGTGAAAGCATGAAGGGACTCTGGAAAAGCAGCACAGTTGTGTTTGGACCAAGTGAAGGACAAGGAAACAACAACAACAAAAATACAGAGATGAGCTGATGACATCTATGTTCCTGAAGGGTGCAAATGTAACAGATTTCAAGTAATACACATTGGAAAGGCAGAAGCTTTCTCAAGCTAAGGGAGAAAACATGCCTAATGCTGAGAGTATGTGTTTTGGGGCCAGATAGCCTGGGTTCATGTTCTACCCCATCACTTTCTTAATAGACACCTTGATCGTGCCACCTTACCACCCAGAGCTACTAATGGTTCTGCTTCTGAATATGGACCTGCATCAATTCATCTGCAATATGAATAGTAGAACTTATCTCAGGATACTTGTGAGGATTCAGTGAAATGAAGAGTGTAAAGTTTGCAAATATCACCTGCCACGGAGGGCTCACTTCCCATCTTTGAGCTGATATCGTGGAAGTACTACAGAGCTTCACGAAAGTGTTAGCCAGCCATGGTAGGACAGTATTGGCTTTTGATGCGAATCTCAAAGCAGCTTCCATTGTTTGAGACATGCTATAAAGCTGTTGATTTTGGATTCAAATAAGTGGATTTCTAAGACAAGAGCATTAAAATGGGAAGACACACTCGCTCACCGGAGTGTGCTTATTTTGTGTTTCGACCTTTGCCACTGCCTCTGCCTACAACTTTTCTGGCTTGAGAATCACTTGTATGAGGAAAGAATGATTTAAAAACAAAAACGGATTAAAGAAACAAACTGGCTCTGTTTCTTACAAAAGGAAATGTAGAATCTGGGCAATTATCAGCCAGCCTCAGGCAGGCCAGGGCCAAGAAGGACAGGAGGGAAAAAAGCCTGGAGAAAGATGTTTATAAGTCCATCAAGTATGCAGTGAGCATGACCGAGTTGTAGGCGCTGTCCTGAGATACATAAAGGCATTACACATCACCTCTCTTTCAGTCTAGTTGACAAGACATTAGAATAAGAGAGAGAGAAAGAGAGAGATTCACACACCAACTGTGGCCATATTCTAGTGAGAAGACCTGTTGGTTAAAGTGAAAGGTGTGTTTCTAGGGGGTAAAGATGGTTCTAGAAAGGAAAGTTGGGCACGGCTGTGAAGGTCCTCGAATGCAACAGCGTACTGTGGGCAATGAGAAGTTAATGATGTTTTCATGGGGGGTGGGGTGCCAGACACAAAAGAGCACTTGAGAAAGATCAATCTGGTAACAGTTTGAGCAGTTCAACAAATATTTACTAAGGATTATGAATAGCACCAGAGTCTAAGGTGCAGAGCTATGCAAGCATACGGAGACGAAGGCAAAATCCATACCCTTTAAGAATTAAAAGCCTTGTCTGGGAGATGGACACAAATATAATGATCTTTAATACACAGTAGAAAGTTTGATGAAACAGTTTACGTACTGTCCATTCTAGATGGAATGATCTCCAAGGCAGACTAGTAAGTGCAAAAATGTGAGGGACAGAACAGTACATTTGGTATGCTGCCATTTGTTTATAAAAGGATGGGAAGAAGCAATGTGTGTTTACATATGCATTTGTATACATATGTATGATTTACCTGCAAGGATACACAAAAATCTAATAACATTGGTTGCCTGTAGCGAAAGGAATTAGGTTGGCTGGGGTGGGGGTCACAGGCAGGAACTTTGTATGCAGACTCCTTGGTACCCCGTCTGAGTTGGAAATAGATGAATGTATTATGTACTTAAAACATTAAAAATGTATAGTGAAATAATATTTATGACAGCATGGGAGATGGGAAAGATAAATTTCAGTTGAGAGAATCTGGGAAGGCTTCTTAGAGCCTGTGGGTTCTGAAGCTGGGACTTTCGGGTAGCATTGTCAAAGGTGCTAGTTTGAGTGTGAGACACATATCAAGGAGAGGACAGAATTTGCCTTGAGCACCAGGATAGAGGCTAGAACATCCAATACTGTAGCCTTAGCCACGTGTGGCTACTGAGCACTGGAAATGTGCCTAGTATAAGCAAATCAAGATCTGCCATAGGTGTAAAATATTTACAGATTTTTGAAGATATGATATGAAAAGAAGAATGTAAAATTTTTCATAAATAATTTTTTTCACACACATAGTAGAACCTGTATTTTTTTTTTTTTTTGAGACAGAGTCTTACTATGTCATCCTCGGTGGAGTGTCGTGGCTTCACAGCTCACAGCAACCTCAAACTCTGGGGCTTAAGTGATTCTCTTGCCTCAATCTTCCAAGTAGCTGGGACTACAGGCAGAAGCTTTGATCCGGCTATTTTTTGTTGCACTTGTCATTGTTGTTTAACTGGCCTGGGCCGAGTTCGAACCCACCACCCTTGGTGTTTGTGGCTGGCGCTGTAACCACTGTGCTACAGATGCCAAGCCTCATGAATAATTTTTATGATGATTATTACATTTTGAAAGGATCTTTGGATAATAAAATACATTTAAATGAATTCCACTTGTTCCTCTTTTTTTTAAAATGTAGCTGCTAGATAATTAAAAAATCACATCTGCAGCTTGCATTAGATTTCTCCTGGACAGTGTTGCTCTGGATCCTGGAGATTCTCAGAGAACCGTTAGAGCAGTCCTGTGGCAGCAGAGGGTATATGGGTAAGAGTGGTAGGAGAAGTTGGGAAAAGTGGGTCAAACTCTGGAGGGTGTTGGGTGCTCAGCTGAAGAGTTGGGGCTTTATTTTTGTATTCACCCTTGAGCCACTACAAGGCTTTGAGGCTGGGAATCAGATGATCAAAAGGCTGCTTTGGGCAGGCGTGAAAGTATAGGCAGGAAGAGCAGTCTTACAGTAATCAAGGATGAAGTGCTAGATTCTGGGCTTGGGTGGTGGCTTTGAAATCAGCAAGAGAGCCATGTAAACCGTACTGTGAAAGGAGAATGGCTAGAACTGAGTGGGGATATGGATGTCAGAGCTAACTTGAGGTTTTCTGCCACTGGTGATTAAAAACACATCCGAGCTGGTGAGAAACCTAATGAAGTCTAGAGGAGTTAGATGGGGATTGCCTGAGAGAAAAGAGAATTTTGATTTTTGACATGATGAGCTAGAGGTGGCTGGCTGCAACCTGGGATTGAGAGTATGAGACACAGATTTTTTGATCTCAATAGAGGTGATGTGATCATGGGAGTCAGCTATTATGATAATGATTAGTATCTGTATGGCATTACAATACACAAAATCCATTCATCCTATAGGTTAGTTAACACGGTTCTTCCTTAGCCCAGAGAGTTAATTTGCCCAGGGTTATGTAGCAAGTTAGTGGCTGAGGTAGCATGCTAAAACTGACCTTCCTTTTGTAATTGAAAAAAAAAATGGCAAGGGCAAATTCGGAGAAATCTTAGACTTCAGATTATATATTATCAGTTCCCCCAAGCTGCTTCTTACATCGAGGACCAGCCCAAAACTTGGAAAAAATCATCTTAAGTTCCCTTCACTTGTTTTGAACATCATTTGTAGAGACAAGAAAACTGAGTCCCTGGGAAGTTAAGGTAGTTGTTTCAAAATGTCTGTTAGTGGGCAGTGCCTGTGGCTCAAGGAGTAGGGTGCTGGTCCCTATATGCCAGAGGTGGTGGGTTCAAACCCAGCCCTGGGCAAAAAAAAATGTCTGTTAGTAAGAGGTACAGGTGGATTCAGGTAAGAGCTGTGTTTCTGTTTCTGGGTATTATGTTTTTCTCCTGACTCCTGCCATGGGCTCTGGTGAATTGATGTGAGCTTGGTCATAAAACTTGCTTTGACCAAGGGAATGTGAGCCAAAGAGATCTCCACTATAGATAACTGGAAGATTTAAAGCCATGGCATGGTCAGCAGTTTTTGCTCTTTTCCTGCTGTCATAAGATTGGCACATCTGAAATAAGGGCTCCTCCTTTAGCCAAGATCCTTTTAGAAGGAAGACACAGAAAGCAGAACAAGTGATGACCTATATTTGCCACAGCAGATCTTTGCTCTGGTAATAGAGCTTTGGGGGTTGTTTGTAACCATAGTGCAATCTGGCAAAAGCTGTTGAATACACTACCTCCTTATATGGACTTTATATCCTTTACATTGACTTCATGCAATTATTCACTTTTCACCTCACCGACTGCTACTCATCCTTTAGGTCTTCGATTAAATATCACTTATTTAGAGAGACATTGATTCATAATCCCCCAATCCAACTTAGATTCCCTTCTTCCTCACTACATACACACACACACACACACCCCATTAGTTTCTCCTGTGGTATCTGTATTCTTTCCTTCTTTAGCACTTAACCCAATTGTAATCATATATCGATCTGTCTACCGTTGGCATATTCTACTTGACTAAGCTCGTGAAGACCTGGAACACTTCTACTTTTGCTCACTGTTATATAGCACCTGCCACACAAGAGATGCCCAATCTATTTGGGGGCTGAATAATGAACAATCGCTTATTGTTAACATGGCTGTTGGATCAAAAACCAAAAGGCGAGGAAGGTGCTTTGATTGGGGCAAATAAGACTCCTCAAGTACCTCCTGGGTGCCATGATGAACTACTGTATCTACTGTTCTTTTTTTTTTTTTATCCTCCTCTTTCAAGGAAACTTTGAAAGCAGTGGCACTTTTCAAAACCTTTAAAAACAGATCTACTTGCCAACAGACTTCGATAGCCTGGCAGGTTTGCCACCTGATATCAGAGAAGCCGGCTGAAGCCTGGAGAGAGACCAGGACGCTTTTGCAAGAAAAGAGCACTATTGCCACAGAATGCTTGGTTATTGGAGGAAGAGATTCACCTGTCCTTCCCCTTCTGAGGGCTTGATGCGATCTACTGTGATGTTAGGAGAAGAAAGGGACTACTGGGGAACAGGAATTCCCCACTGCTGGGTGCAGTCCATGCCTTTCTGGTCCAAACCAGAGAAATCAGGTTTACACCTTCTCATTTTCACCTGCCAGTGAACGACTGAAGAGGTGACTCTGAGCTGTATCACACCAAGCTGGTAATCAAGAGTTTGGAGGCTTCACGAGTACATTCAAGTTGGTGGTGGTGGAGGGGGGGAGGACAGAGGAGGGAGAGGGATTGGTAACCTCTTACCTAATATGCACAATGTCGGGGTATACAGTTGAAGGGCTCAACTACAACTTGAACTTTACCTTAGAATTACAAACAATGTAAACTAATCATTTGTGCCCTCATATTAATCTGAAATTTGAAAAAAGAGTTTGAAGGCTTTATGCATAGAGGCCAGCTTCCCTATGACAGGACCATATGGACATCTGCATCCTCAGGTGAGGAGAGGGCGGAGGAAGGAACACATCTGTGTTTTAGATCGTGAAATGTCTTGTATGGAGAATCCCATAAGGCCTCACAACTTGAATTGTTGAAATACATGGTGAAGCCAAATGTAGAGACAGTGTTAGTGGGTGGAGTCAATGACCCATCAGGTCCTTTTTTTACTAAGGTGCCCATTAATCCTGTGACCCTATGGCTTTTGCCTTCTGTGATTCCAGAACACATAGCCAGGCTTGGTTCCTCAGGTAGGGCAGAATAGGGGAAGCTTATGGGGATATACTGCACATTTAAAAAGTAAAATAAATGTAATAAAAAGCAGGCAGCATAATTGCCATGACTTATACCCCATGACATTTGATAATAACAAGGTTGGTACATTACAAATAAGTTCCACATTTACAACTCTGCCTTGATATTTACACTTATTAAATTGTTTAGGGAGGTGGTTCCTGGATGCTGGAGCCCCATATATAAAACATATTAGCATAATTGGAGTACAGCCAAATCCCTCAGTGTACATTGCAGACACTTGTTAAAAGCTTGACCTTGGAGGAAAAACTTCCTACTTGTTTTCAATCAGTCATCAGCTCCTGAAAGTCCTCCTCTAAAGTCAACTCCCAGCCAACCATGGTTTGGGAAGGTTGTCCTCAACACTGACCTTAGACAGGTCCTCAGTTCCCAGGACAGTGATGAAGCCTACGTTCTCACCTGGATGAGGAAATTAGCTATGATTTTCCATTACCTGTACCAAACATTCCTTTTCATTTGTTTAATTCCCCGAGAGTTGACACTGCACATTAATTCATTGAGCAATTGCTTTGTGTAAAGGCCCAGAGATGAATGAGACAGTCACTACCATCAAGGAACTTACACTTTAGTCAAGGGCACCGACAACTAACTATAGTAGAAGGCAGAATGAAATAAAGGCCATAAAAGGGGTAAGAACAAATTGCCATGGGAGCATAGATAACACAATTTATTTTAATGGGGGAAGGAAAATTAAGAAAGGCTTCAGAAAGGCAGCATTGGTCCTTGAAGGAATAATAGAAGAAAAAGGGTGAGGCTGGGATCTGAGGCCATCCATATACACATATATTCTGCATATACACTCATGCCTTCTGCATGAAGGTCTACGCACATTTGGGATGTAATCCTATGTTTGTTTATTGTTGGCATGCTCCACAGATAAACCCAGAGTGGCATGACTAGAGGGATGGAGTAGATGAGGCTTGAAAATTATGTTTGAGTGTGCTTCTGGGAACTCTGAAGGTCATACAAGTTTTGTTAATTAAAGGGAACAATCAAAGAGTTTTGAAGTGGCCCAAGAAAGTCATTTTAGGAAGCTATCTCTAGCAGTGTGACAAACAGGTTGGAGAGCTAAGAGACTGAGACACCGGGAGCAATTTCCATGCCTGGCTGTATATCAGAGTGGAGTGAATCCCAGATGCTTCCAGAGTTTCTGGTCTTTAAGATTGGGAAAAGGATAGTGTCAATAATGAGACAGGCAATCTGGATGTAAAAATAAGTTTGCTGGAGAAGAATGTATTTGCTTGGGAAGATACCAACTTCAGTGGGTGAACTATCCTTTTCAGTGGGAAGGTAGTTCTGGGGTCCAGGGGAGATCTCAGAGTCATCTGCTTGAAAGAAATTGTGGGCGTGGCTAAGATGATCCTGGGGGCGGGGAAATACAAATGAAGATGATTAGTAATGATGTCTGTATTTAGGGGTCGGGGAAGACAACCACTGATAAAGGGAATCGAGGTGCTTTCTGAAAGGCAGGGAAAGGCAGCGTTAGGTGCACTTGGTAGAAGATATGGGAAACAGTAAGCAGGATGAAGATTCAGAAGCATTCACAGGATTTGGCAGTTAGGTGGTCACTGGTAGCCTTGAAGGAGGGAGAGTCGCAGGAAGGTTTTCAATAGAACAGTGGAAACTTGAGTGGAGACTGAGAGGAAATGAGATGATGGATAATGGATGTGAAAAGTGAAAGTCCTTTCAACAGTACAAAGCACTACACGGTATAAGATCACAGCAAGTCAGCTTTTTATAACAAATGCTCTTGAGTCAAAAAGTCATTGACATCTGAAAGACACTTTCATATTTATCGTTACACTGAATTCTGCTAGGGGCACTTAGTACACAGCCTCTTTCATTTCCCTTCTTCCCACCCCTCAAGTGCTACCATAAGTGCTACCAGTCATTTAGCCAGGTAAAGCACTTTCTTACTTGGTTTTTGTCAAAAAGACCAGGTGACTGTGATATTATATGCTGTAGGTTTCCCAAAACTGTTCAAAGAGAAAAATTCATAGTATCCGTTTCAATTTAATCGGTATTGTGATATTTGGGGTTTTAGAGGAAAATGGAAGGTGGTAAGGTATTGGGGGGTGAGGGAGGTAAAGTGGTGTTCCATCCCCAAATAAAAGAATATTACTTAAAATAAATCCATTTGGCAGTTGAATGTACTAGGGAGGGAAGCTTCATGGTTCTTTGAGTAGAAAGGTATTTAACATGAAGGAAATAAGATTTGGGCATGGTTTGGAAGTCTGAGACATTGTTAGGAAAATAGTAAAATGGGAGAATTTGCTGTTCTTTCAGAGTAGTCATTGTTCAAGAATCTCTTAGGTTTAGCGCCCATAGCTCAGTGGTTAGGGCGCTGGCCACATACACCAGGGCTGGTGGGTTCAAACCCGGCCCAGACTTGCTACACAACAATGACAACTACAGCAATAAAAAAAAAATAGCCAGGCACTGTGGCAGGCACCTGTAGTCCCAGCTACTTGAGAGGCTGAGGCAAGAGAATCGCTTAAGCCCAAGAGTTTGAGGTTGCTGTGAGCTGTGAGCTGTACAGTGTTGTGTACAGCCACAGCACTGTACTGAGGGCGACATAACGGGACTCTGTCTCAAAAAAAAAAAAAAAAAAAAAAAACAGAAAAAAAAACCCTCTTAAATGTATGGCTTAAAATATTAACCAGACACTTAAGAAGGTCTAGATCTGAACTAATTAAAGCTTTTCCATAAATTATAGTTCATCTAAATGCCTTTCTTTCCTGTCAGTATGAGACCAAAACTGAATCAGTACATTTTAACGTCTACCCAGTCTTTGTCAGGTTTTTTTTTTTTTTCCCTTGAACAATCGTTCAGTGTTTTGGCTTGAAAGCCCAATTATTTAAAAAAGAAAAAAAGAGAAAGGAAATGGAAAGAAACGAGAAGGGAACTGGAAAGGGAAAAAAAAGGGAAGGAAGAGATAGTAACCTAGAGAACTTACCCTTCTTATGCCCATCATCACTCTACTGTCACTGAATAAGTTCTTGTGCAGAAATCATGTTCTCCTGTCTCCTCTACGTCTCTGTGATTTGATGCTACTTGCATATGAGGTTTGTACGAACCAGTCAACAATACAGATAATAGGATCAACCAAGTGTCAGGGCTGCAGCTGTGCATATCCATGGTTACCATGGAAAAGATGGGCTCTTGTGTTCAATTTTTCTGTTGAAGGTAGCGCTTCAGTCCCTCAGATCTGAAACCTTGTCATCACATTTGAGTCTTCCCTTTCCTCATGCCCTCAACACTCAGTTGGTTGCCAGTTCTTTAGATGTCACCTGGATCTGTTCCCCTGATGCTACCCCAGTTTGGGCCCTCATTTCTCAAAAGTATTATTGCAATAGTCTCCAACTCCTTTCCTTCTAATTTGTCCTTCCTAGAGATTGTAGAGTCATCTTTCTGAAGTGTTCCATTTCATTTCATGGCTCAAAACCCCTCAGTAGTCCTCTATCATTTATAGAATCAAGCCGAAACCACACGACCACTACTACCTTTCACGGTCCTTGCACTCTAGTCAAAGTATTCAGTTTCAGTATTACCTGCATATGTACCAAGAGGTGTCAATTTTGTGCTTTCTTACTTCCTTCCTCTAAAAGACATAAGTTCCAGGCAGTGCCTGTGGCTCAAAGGAGTAGGGCACCAGTCCCATATGCCAGAGGTGGCAGGTTCAAACCCAGCCGCGGCCAAAAACCGCAGGAAAAAAAAAAGACATAATTTCCATGATACAGGGAACACATCTATCTGGTTCATTGTTATAACCTCAGAGTCCAGCATTGTGAGTGGCACACAGTAGGTGCTCAGTAAATACTGATGGAATAAAAGCATCACATTCAAATACATTTTTACCTTTTAAATTTCAGTTCAAATGCCATCCCTGCCTAAAGTCTACACTGGTATCTGCTTTCCACCCCAAGATCTCCTCTACCTCTCTAAGACTGATTTGCTTTATCTGAACTTCCAAAGGCCTTGTCTATACCACTCTTATAACATTACTCAGTTTCTGTCCACCTTGGATTATAATGTTTGTATATGTCCCATCTCCTACTAGACTATGAGATCGTGAATGCAGGAATTATGTTTAATTCATAATTATGTCCTGAAAAGGAAATTTCCATTCAATGGACACTTAGTGACCAGAATAGCCATACTGGGGAGTTGGGGTGGGGAAGGCTTTAGCAAAGTCGAGAAGTTGAAAGTTTTTTTATATTATTTATTATTATTATGTTTGACAATAATAGTTCTTATGCTTTGCTCATAAACATCATAAGGTGATGGCTGGACTTCAGTTAGCCAAGATATAGGCAAAAATACTAGCTGAACTTCTACTAGCCAAGAAAAAAGGTCATATCACGGTTAAAGATTGAACTCTGGCTCATTTCCAAGAACTAAGAACAAGGTTATGATTTGCATAATTCATATATTTGTAAGTTGTTTTTCCTACAATGGACACTAAACTGTAATAATATTTTATTTGTGGCTATTGGGACTCCAGACACCTAAATAAATTCAGTCTGTTAATGGGATCTTTGGCTTTAGCTTTCTGTTCATTATAAATCAAAACTGTATAGCATGTTACATGCATTGCATATATATCAATTTCCAGATTTCCACTTTCTTTTGATGTCTTGGCCTTAAGCTCAGACTCCCCTAGTTGTAGATAGTAAGGTTTTCAAACTTCCCATTAAGGAATTTGCCTATTTGGGTCTCAGGGGGAGAAAAAGCCAATGTATTTGATTCCTGGGCAAGTTATTCCAAGAAAAACCAATGGTCTTGCCAGGTTTGGGATTGTATCATTTACAGACTTGGTTTTTATTTTGTACAATCCTTCATCTTCAAGTCAGCCCACCCATAATGAGCGCTTTGGAAAACCCTCCAGAGAATAATGATCTACAATCCTTTATTACTCATTCAAGATTTTTACTCCCTGAGCATTTTAAAACCATTTGCTTTAGTTCTATACTCACAACAAAGCTTTTCTGTTGAAAACAGTTTCTCTGGAGCATGTAAATCATTCTTCTGACTTTTCGGGGCTTTTTATTTGTACAATCTCTCCACTACTCTAGCAAGCAGTGCTATAGAATAGTTAAGAAAATCTTATGATTCCCGGGGTGGCACCTGTGGCTCAAGGAGTAGGGTGCTGGCCCCATATACAGGGGATGGCGGGTTCAAGTGCAGCCTCGGCCAAAACTGCAAAAAATAAATAAATAAATAAACAAAAACCAAACCTTATGGGTCCTGCAAGTGTGTCTTGAATAAGATCATGTGATGGCTACCTGATTAGGTCCTTATAGAAACATTCTTAACAGTTCTGTTCAGCTGAAGTGTCACCTAGAATGTCTTAACATTTTGCAATTTATGCCTTTTAGTCACACTTAATCTTTTTTTTTTTTTTTCCTTGAGGCAGACTCTCACTCTGTCACCCTGGGCAGAGTGCCATGGAATCATCACAGCTCACAGCAACCTTTGTCTCTTGGGCTCAAGTGATCCTCCAGCCTCAGCCCACGGCAATAGGCCTGGCTAGTTTTTCTATTTTTAGTAGAGATGGGGTCACACTTTTGCTCAGACTGGTCTCGAACTCCTGAGCTCAAGCAATCCCCACCCCTTTGCCCCCCCCCACCCCTCGCCTCTGCTTCCCAAAAGTGCTAGGATTACAGGCTTGTGAGCCACTGCATCGACTGCACCTGGCCTGTCATGCTTAATTTTAAATATCATAGGCAGTACAACATTTAACACATATGTTAATTTTATTGAATAATTAAGTAGCCATTACATAGAGATTGCAAGTCATTTTTGGTCCTACTTAGAGACAGGTGTTTATTCTGAGGCGAAACGAGAGCACAAATCCACAGTTCTACTGCTACTGCTATTGGTGTGGTTTGGACACAATCTTCCCTCAATACTCGTTCAAAGCAGTCTTTTCTTTCACCTCTCCCTTCAGCTGAGGGATTCACAATATTTAAAATAAGCTTGTAAAAGAACCCTTCTGTATCAGAGGTAGTTTTGTGCCTGCATTGAGAATCATAGAAGACATTTGGTCAAAGGCTCCATAAAAGGGGCAGAAAAGGTACACCAGAGTGCAGAGGTGGGATCTATTTTCTTTTCAAGCTAATTGGCCACAATGGCAAAAGTATCAACCAAAATTTAGAATAGCTTGTCTATGATTTAACAACAAAGCATGCAGTAACATAGCCTGTGCAGACAATAGCTTTTAGAGACAAATTTAAATTTGGCTTCAGCACCAAGGATGCATTTTAAAAAGTGAAAAGTACACATATGTGTAATGACCAGTATAGTGGGCTGAATGGTGCCCCCTTCTCCCAAAAGATATGTCCATATCCTAGCCCTCATAACCTATAATAACCTAAAATATTGCCTTATTGAAAAAAAAAAAAAAGAGTCTTTTTTGACTAAGTGAGTTGAGAATCTTGAGATAAGATATCATGAATAATCTGGGTGGGCCCTAAATGCTACCACAAGTGTCCTTTTCAGAGAGAGGGAGAGGTAGATTATATATACAGAGGGGAAGGTGATATGAAGACAAAGCAGAGGGACATGCAACCACAGCCAAGGAATGGAAGCCTTGGGCAGCCAAAGAAACTGGAAGACGCAAGGAATGGATGTTCCCCTAGAGACTCCAGAAAAGAGTTCAGCCCTGCCAATGCCTCAATTTCTAGACTGCAAAACAGCAAGAGAATAAATTTCTATTGTTTTAAGCTACTATGTTTGAGGTTAATTTGTTACAGCAGCCACAGGAATCTGATACACATTTTGGTGCTGAGAAATGGGGCACCACTATAACAAATACTTAAAAATGTGAAGGGGCTTGGGAATTGGATAATGGGTAGAAACTGGAAGAATTTTGAAGAGCGTAATAGGAAAAGCATAGATTGCTTTAACCACACTGTTGGTAGAAATATGAACGTCACAGGCATTTGGGGGGAGGGTTCAGAAGGAAATGAGGAATAGCGTATTGGAAACTGGAAGAAACACAATCCTTGTTATTATAAATAGGGGCAAAAAGTTTACCTGAATTGTGTTCTATGAGTTTGTGGAAAGCAGAACTTGCAAGGGATGAACTTGGATGTTTTAGCTCAGGAGATTTTCAAGCATAGTATTAAAGGTATCACCTAGTTTCTTTTGATGCATAAATAAGAGAGAAAACAGATACATTGAGGAAAGAACAGTTAAGCAGAAAAGGATCAGCATTTGATGACTGGAGAGATTCTGAGTCTATTTAGATCGCAAAAAAATGCTCAAATAAGGAGTTTCACTGTTAGCAATGTGTGCTCTGGAAATAAGGCCAAACGTGTAGCTGGACAACCTTCGCCTAGTGCTGAAGGGATTAGGTACTGACTCATGGTTTCACTCAACCATTCCAGTAGAAGCCAAGATTAGAGATGGAGGCTCGGCGCCTGTGGCTTAATCGGCTAAGGCGCCAGCCACATACACCTAAAGTGGCGGGTTCGAATCCCCAGCCTGGGCCTGCCAAACAACAATGATGGCTGCAACCAAAAAATGGCCAGGCGTTGTGGTGGGCGCCTGTGGTCCCAGCTACTTGGGAGGCGGAGGCAGGAGACTCGCTTGAGCCCAGGAGTTGGAGGTTGCTATGAGCTGTGAT
>CAUYQV010034085.1:0-21202 GCA_963574575.1 Galagoides demidoff | reverse complement strand
GCCATGGCATCACAGCTCACAGCAACCTCCAACTCCTGGGCTCAAGCAAGTCTCCTGCCTCTGCCTCCCAAGTAGCTGGGACCACAGGCGCCCGCCACAACGCCCGGCCATTTTTTGGTTGCAGCCATCATTGTTGTTTGGTGGGCCCGGGCTGGGGATTTGAACCCACCACCTTAGTTGTACGTGGCTGGTGCCTTAGCCGCTTGAGCCACAGGCGCCGAGCCCTTCTTTGGATTCTTTTATTTTTTGAGACAGAGTCTCACTTTGTTGCCTTTGGTAGAGTCCCATGGCGTCATAGTTCATAGCAACCTCAAACTCTTGGGTTTAAGTGATCCTCTTGCCTCAGGTTACTGGGACTACAGGTGCTCACTATAGCGCTGGGCAATTTTTAGAGACGTGGTCTCACTCTTGCTCAGGTTGGTCTTGAACTCCTGAGCTCAGGAAATCCACCCACCTTGGTCTCCCAGAGTGCTAGGATTACAGGTGTGAGCTACTGGGCCCAGCCCCCTCTTTGGATTCTAATACAGGTTGTGTATCCCTTATCTGAAATTCTTGGGACCAGAAGTGTTTTTTTTTTGTCTTTTTGGGTTTTGTCTTTTTTTTTTTCAAGACAGAGTCTTATTATGTTGCTCTCGGTAGAGTGCCCAGGTGTCACAGCTCACAGTGACCTCAAACTCTTGGGCTTAAGTGATTCTCTTGCCTCAGCCTCCCAAGTAGCTGGGACTATAGGCACCTGCCACAACACCCAAATATGTAGTTGTCATTTTTGTTTAGCAGGCCCCAGTGTATGTGGCCAGCACTCTCACCCCTGAGCTACGACCCGTAGGTGCTGAGCCAGAATTTGGAATATTTACATATACGTAGTGAGATATTTAGAGGATGGGATGTAAATCTAAATACAAAATTCATTTTTATGTTTCATAAATACCTCGATGTAATTTCATGTATTTTATGTTTTGTGCATGAAACAAGGTTTCAACTGCACCCTGTCTCCTGAGGTCAGGTGTGGAATTTTCCACTTGTGGCACCATGTCAGTACTCAAAAAGTTTAGATGTTGGAGCATTTTGGATTTCAGGGTTTTCGAATTAGGGATGCTCAACCTGTACTTCTTTTCTGCATAGATCAAGAAGCTTGTTCCACGGAAGGTGATATCTCGAGAATCAGGTGGGTGTCTGGGCAGTCTGGGATTGGGGGTGCTTTTTGGGAGACCTTAGCAGTCCATTTGCTCATAAACACCTGCAGCTCCCCAGTCAGTGGCCCAGACACCGCGATAGGAGCTCCCTCCCCTGAGGGTCAAGAGCCTAGTAGGTATTTATGAGAATCAACATGTGGGTCAATTTATATGTATTAATCAGTTAATGTTTCTCTGTATGTCTTAAGAATGTGGCTATCCGCTCGGGGCCTGTGGCTCAATCGGCTGGGGCGCCAGCCATGTACACCTAAGGTGGCGGGTTTGAATCCCCAGCCCGGGCCCGCCAAACAACAATGATGGCTGCAACCAAAAAATGGCCGGGCCTTGTGGTGGTCGCCTGTGGTCCCAGCTACTTGGGAGCCTGAGGCAGGAGACTCGCTTGAGCCCAGGAGTTGGAGGTTGCTATGAGCTGTGATGCCATGGCACTCTACCCAGGGGGATAGCTTGAGGCTCCGTTTCAAAAAAAAAAAAAAAAAGAATGTGGCTATCAGGGCAGCATCTGCTGCTCAGTGAGTAGGGCGCTGGCCCCACAAACCAAGGGTGGCAAGTTCAAACCCAGCCCTGGCCAAACTGCAACAAAAAATAGCTGGGCGTTGTGGCCTGTAGCCCCAGCTACTCGGGAGGCTGAGGCAAGAGAATCGCCTAAGCCCAAGAGCTGGAGGTTGCTGTGAGCTGTGACGCCAGGGCACTCTACCCAGGGCAACAAAGTGAGACTCTGTCTCAAAAAAAAAAAAAAAATAGAATGTGGCTATCGGAGTGTATATATTTGTTTCATTTTGTAAGGAAAAGTACAGATCTATGGTCTGAGTCTGTGAGACTGTGTATGTATACATGTGTCAGTGAATAGCTCTGTAAACATGTCTGTGTGTCAGTGGGGATGTCTTTTTATTTATCTTTCATACTTGACATATGCCAACAACATACGTAAAATATATCAGATTAAATGAATAATGGTCTGTCACCCAAACCCAAGGACTAGAACATTGCCTGCTCCTTCTTTTTCCCATTCCATCACTTCCCCCACTAGCTGAATTTACAAATTTTATGTAAGTTCCTTGAATTTTTCTTACAGATGTATGTGTCTAAACACTGCATCACTAGATTTGATTTTGTTAATTTATTTTTAAGGCAGTGTCTCACTCTCTTGCCCAGGCTAGAGTGCCATGGTATCATCATAGTTCACAGCAACCTCACACTCCTGGGCTCAAGATCCTCTTGCCTCAGACTCCTGAGACTGAGACTACAGGCGCTCACCAGACTTGCTTTTTTTCTTTCTTTCCTTTTTTTTTTTTTTTTTTGAGACAGAGTCTCAAGCTACCCTGGTAGAGTGCCAGGGTGTCATAGCTCACAGTAACCTCAAACTCTTTGACTTCAAGCAATTCTTTTGCCTCAGCCTCCTGAGTTGCTGGGACTACAGGTAGGTGCCTTTCACAATGCTGGCTTTTTTTTTTTTTTTTTTTTAGAGAAAGTCTCAATTTGTCACCCTAAGTAGAGTACTGTGGTGTCACAGCTCACAGCAACCTCCAAATCCTGGGCTTAGGCGATTCTCCTGCCTCAGCCTTCTGAGTAGCTGGGATCACAGGCACCCAGCTATTTTTTGTGGCAGTTTGGCTGGGGCCAGGTTTGAACCCACCACCCTTGGTATATGGGGCAGGTGCCTTATTCACTGAGCCATAGGAGCCACCCAATGCAGGCTATTTTTAGACATGGGGTCTTGATCTTGCTCAGGCTGGTCTCAAACCTGTGAGCTCAGGCAGTCCACCCTCCTCAGCCTCCCAGAATGCTAGGATTACAGGCATAAGCCACCATGCCCAGCCAGAGACTTGCTATTTTTTTTTTTTTTTTTGAGACAGAGCCTCAAGCCATCAGCCTGGTTAGAGTGCCATGGCATCACAGCTCACAGCAACCTCCAACTCCTGGGCTCAAGCAAGTCTCCTGCCTCAGCCTCCCAAGTAGCTGGGACCACAGGTGCCCACCACAATGCCCGACTATTTTTTGGTTGCAGCCGTCATTGTTGTTTGGTGGGCCCGGGCTGGATTCGAACCCACCACCTTAGGTGTATGTGGCTGGTGCCTTAGCCACCTGAGCCACAGGCGCCGAGCCGAGACTTGCTATTTTTAATCAACATTGTTGTTTCTGAAATCCATCCATCTGTGTTGTGTATAGATGTCGTTCATTCACTTTTTTCTGCTGTATAATATCCCTTGTAGGGGATTTATTACAATCTACGTATCTGGTCTCCTGCTATTGGGCATTTTAGTGCTTCTGGGTTTTTTTGTTTGTTTTTTGTTTTGAGACAGAGTCTCACTCTGTTGCTCCACCAACCTCAAACTCTTGGGCTCAAGTGATCCTCCTGGCTCAGTCTCCTAGAATGCTAGGATTATAGGCATGAGCCACCATACCTGGCCTGTTTTTTCTTTTCTGTTTTTTGGGGTTTTTTTTGAGACAGAGCCTCAAGCTATCCCCCAGGTAGAGTGTGGTGGTGTCACAGCTCACAGCAACCTCCAACTCCTGGGCTTAAGCGATTCTCTTGCCTCAGCTTCCCGAATAGCTGGGACTACAGGCACCTGCCACAATGCCCAGCTATTTTTTGGTTGTAATTGTTACTGTTTGGCAGGCCCAGGCTGGATTCGAACCTGCCAGCTCTGGTGTATGTGGCTGGCACCTTTGCTACTTGAACTACAGGCACCAAGCCCTGGCCTGTTTTTTTTTTTTTTTTTTTTTTTTTTTTGAGACAGTCTTGCTATTTTACCCTTGGTAGAGTGCCATGGTGTCACAGCTCACAGCAACCTCAAGCTCTTGGGCTTAGGTGATTCTCTTGTCTCAGCTTCCCAAGAAGCTGGGACTATAGGCGCCCAGCTATTTTTTGGTTGCAGCCGTCATTGTTGTCTGGCAGGCCCAGGCTGGAGTCCACCCTACCAGCTCTGGTGTATGTGGCTGGCACCCTAGCCATTGAGCTACAGGTGCCAAGCCTTGTATTATTTTGTTTTGTTTTGTTTGAGACAGAACCTCAAGCTGTTGCCCTGGGTAGAGTGTGTGGCATCACAGCTCACAGCAACCTCCAGCTCCTGGGCTCAAGTGATTCTCCTGCCTCTACCTCCCAAGTAGCTGGGACCACAGGGACCCACCACAGTGCCCGACTGTGTTTTGGTTGCAGCTATCATTGTTGTTTGGAAGGCCTGGGCTGGATTCAAACCTGCCAGCTCAGGTGTATGTGGCTGGTGCCTTAGCCACTTGAGCCACAGGCACCAAGCCTCTTATTTTGTTTTTAATAGACCAGGTCTCATTACATTGCCCAGGCTGGTGTGCAGTGGAGTGATCATTCACTGCAATCTCAAACACCCAGACTCAAGTGATTCTCCCACCTCAGTCCCCCGAGTAGCTGGAACTGCGGGTGTGGTATGCCACCACACCTAGCTAATTTTTCTACTTTTGTAGAGTTGAGATCTCACTAAGTTTGCTCAGGCTGGTCTCAAGTGATCCTCCTGCCTTGGCCTTCCAAAATGCTGGGATTATAGGTGTGAGCCACTGCACCGGGCCCCTCGTGGTCCTTTGTTGCATTCACAACCTTAATTTATTCACATATTTTATACATAGCTAAGCTGTATTCACTACACAACAATTCAAGTATCTCTGTGTGTTGTGTGTGGTGACTCCCACTACTCTCAGTGACCTGCCTTCTTGCATGTTTTATGATCTCCGGGAGCTCATGACTTGACCTGAAGTCTGATGGAGTCTTAGAATCCTTACTAGGGGAAGACTTCTTCCAGAGAGGATTTGCTTCTATTTCTGCCAGTAGCCAGAGAACACTAAGCACCAGAGATCACTTTAGTCCTCCTTGGAGAAAGGTGGCACAAGGGTGGCAAAGCTCTGTGGCTATTGGGTTCTGATATGTGGTGACCAGCTCTGCACCATAGCAGCCGCAGAGCAGAGCTGCCCTTTTCCACCATTCTGGCCTAGTGCTTCCCTCTTGTGTGGACTTCCACTACCTCTTTAAGTCCAACAGTATCTCAAAATTATGTTCTTTTTTTTTGAGACACAGTCTCACTTTGTTGCCCTCGGTAGAGTGTCATGCGTCACAGCTCACAGCAATCTCAAACTCTTGGGCTTAAGCGATGCTCTTGTCTCAGCCTCCTGAGTAGCTGGGACTATAGGCAGCCACCACAACACCCAGCTATTTTTTGGTTGCAGTTGTTATTCTTGTTTAGCTGGCCCAGGCTGGGTTCAAACTTGGACCTACCAGCCTGGGTATATGTGGCCGGTGCCATAACCGCTATGCTACAAGCGCCAAGCCCTCAAAATTATGTTCTAAGAAGGATATAATTGTTCTGGGGTGGGGGGCTTTAAAAGCACTTCATCAGCCACACTATAAGAAGCAAAAGTCAAAGTTAACGCTTACTTAGATTGACTATCTGCCAAAGAATCTTCTGGGGGGTTTTTTGTTTTTTTTTTTTTGAGACAGTCTCAAGCTATTGCCCTGGGTTGAGTGCCGTGGCATCATAACTGAGAGCAACCTCCAACCCTTGGGCTCATTTGATCCTCTTGCCTCACTTTTTCTATTTTTAGTAGAGATCAGGTATCGATTTTGCTCAGGCTGGTCTTGAACTCGTGAGCTCAAGCAATCCACCAGCCTTGGCCTCCCAAAGTGCTAGGATTACAGGCATGAGCTGTTGTGCCTGGCCTTTTTTTTGTTATTGTTGAGATAGTCTCACTCTTAATTGGAATTAAGTTTTCCTATCTTCAGTAGAGATGGGAGTCTTGTTCATGCTCAGGCTGGTCTCAAACTCCTGAGCTCAAGTAATCCACCCACCTTGGCCTCCCAGAGTGCTAGGATTACAGGTGCCAGCCACCAGGGCTTCTGGCCTGCCAAACAGTCTTCTGAGTAACTTACATGTTTTGAGTCACTCAAACGTCACCACAGCCCTGCAAGGTATATACTATTGTTAATTCCTGTTTCATGGATGAGGATATTGGGGCACATATTTCTTGCCCAATAGTGTAGCAAGGAATGGAGCTGAATTCAAAGCCTGGTGTTCTTGGTAGAATTTGTGTCCCTACCCACTGTCAGGTTTGTGTATATATCTGTGTGTGATGTATGTTTGAGTCAATGTCAGACTCTGTACATATGCCAGACTGGCTGTTTGTGTCTCTTAATGATATGAACGTCACTGTGTGTGACTGTCTTTAGGTATTCACTCCGATGTCACCTCAGTGTGGATTTTCTGACTACTCCATTTAAAACTGCGCACTGTCTTGCTGCTGCTTGTCAATAACACTTAACGACTCTAACACACTACAGAAGTTTTACTTGACATCTGCTTTTCCAATAGAATGTGAGCTCACTGTGGCTGCCATGGGAAGGACACACGATAGGCAGGGTGGGTGCAGCCCAGGCCTGGGTTGGGGGCTGTTTTAATAGGTGAAGGTGGTGGTGACCTGATCTAGAGCGCTTGCTGGTGGAGGTGGTGACCAGTGATTGGATTCAGGAAAACTCAGGTGGTTAA
The DNA here is from genome assembly GCA_963574575.1 of Galagoides demidoff. Taxonomy (NCBI): domain Eukaryota; kingdom Metazoa; phylum Chordata; class Mammalia; order Primates; family Galagidae; genus Galagoides; species Galagoides demidoff. The sequence goes on along the minus strand of CAUYQV010034085.1, from coordinate 14,505 downwards.
GTGGACAGGATGTGCTGGTGGTTTGGATGTGCAGCATAAGGAAATAAAAGGAGTCAAGGATGTCTCCTCATTTTGTCTTCTGAGCAAGTAGGTAAGGTGGAAAAACACAGAAAGGGGCAGATTAAGGGAGTACGGGGGATGGGATACAAGAGACTTACTTTGAATATGTTACCTATGTGATGCCAGTTAACTCCTCAAGTGGAAATATTGAGAGGGCAGCCAGATATGAGTCTGGGGTTCAGGGAGGAAGCGTGTGCCAGAGATGAAATTTGGAAGTCATAGGCTTATTGATTATAATTAAGCCTCTAAGACTGGGTCAGATCTCTTAGAGACCGAATGAGAAGACAAAAGTTTGAGGGGAATTGGGGGAATGTTGTTTCTATGGTCTGGGAAAGAGATGAGGGCTTAATCAGGGAAGCAGCCATGGGCACTAAGCAGGGCACAGGTCTTAGAAAAGTATGAATAGGCTTGGCGCCTGTGGTTCAAGCAGCTAAGGCGCCAGCTACATACACCTAAGGTGGCAGGTTCGAATCCAGCCCCAGCCCGCCAAACAATGATGGCTGCAACCAAAAAATAGCCAGGCGTTGTGGCGGGTGCCTATGGTCCCAGCTACTTGGGAGGCAAAGGTAGGAGACTCGCTTGAGCCCAGGAATTGGAGGTTGCTGTGAGCTGTGATGCCATAGCACTCTACCCAGGGGGACAGCTTGAGGCTCTGTCTCAAAAAAAAAAGAAGAAAAATATGGATAAGAAACCTAGTAGGATATGGAGCTGTCTCTCACAAAAGACCTTCTCTGATAGCTGTCTGCTAGGTGTCCCTTTGGGGTGCTCCCCCAGTTCTCCCTGCCTGTGTGGCAGGACAGTGGTCAGCTTCTTAGAAGCTCTCAGGAGGCAGAGTCAGATGATTTATCTCCCATCCACAGTCCCCTGTATACAGCACAACTCAAGGCCAGCAGCTGATGGATGGATAAGTGGATGAATGAATACTTTCCTTTCTCTCCTTCTAGCTCCTTTTAAGGAACCGAAAAAGTCGATTCCTAAAACATCCCTCCCTACAGTTAAGAAGCCAGTGATTGCCCCCATTGGACTCAGCAAAGTCAAGTAAGGAGCAGGGTGGGATTAGCGGAAGAAGGAGGGTACAAAGGACACGCCTCTCCCTGCCCCCAACCCCAAGCCCTGATGGGGATATGTTCTAGGACATCTTCGACACCCAGTAGGGACAGTCAGAAGCTCCCCTCCAGAGACTCAGGTAAGGGCTGCCTTCCTCCACTGGGGGAAGGGTTAGAAGACAGGGTGGTTGTGCTGAGGGACAGAGATGGGAAGAGACTGAGGGTCAGAGCAGGCTTGGGCCCCTGAGGTTCTGCTCTTACAGGCTCCAGTGGCAGCTTCCCCAGTGGGAAAAAAAGACCCAAACCCCAGGCTCCCCGGCAACGCTCTGCATCCAGTCAGGTGAGAGGCAGGAGATATGGGAGGAGAGTGGGGATACTGGGCAGAGGCCGGTGCCCAGACATGTGGTGTGCAGCAGTGAGTGAAGCACCCCAGGCCAAGGGGTACCAGACTCAAACCTCCAGGGCATCCAGCCCACTGCTGAGACTTCGTCCCATCACTGCAGGACGAAGAGCAGAGCAGCCAAGCAAAGGCCTCTTCTGTGAGTAGAACCCCTACTCTGGACAAAGCTGCTATCCCAGAGGAGATTCTACCTACAGAGAAGGCCCCCAGCCCAAAGAAGATCCCAGCTCCTGGCAAAATCACCAGCCCAGAGAAATCCCTGGCTCTGGAAGACAAGGGCCACCCAGGAAACCGCACCCCAGAGAAGATCATGGCTCCTGACAAAGTCCTCAGCCCAGAGAAGATCCTACCTCTGGATAAGAGTCCTACTCCAGAAGTCCCACCTAAGGACCCAACGGTGGCCCCTCTGGGGGAGGAGGCTGTCTCCCTAGAAAAGGTCTTGACTCCTGAACAGGTGGTTTCTGAAGAAGAGTCATCCACTCAATTCCATCACTCCTCTGCAGAAGAAATCCCGCAGAAGGTTGAGCCCCTGATGGTCCAAGAATCTCAATCCCAAAAGGTCCACATCTCAGAGGAGCCTCCACTCCAGCCCAGTTCCTCAGAGAGATGCCACTGTCTGCTGAATGCCCCCCTAGTTATACAGGACAGCTCCCCACTTCAGTCTGAGCCCACCTCCAAGCCAGGGTCTGTGCCTGTCCCTGAGAAACCTTGCTCCCTGGGGGAGGCTACAACCTTCCCAGAGGAGGCCCCTTGGAAAGATGAGGCTGCTCTCAAAGAGGAGGCACCTCCCAAAGAGATGCCCCTGAAAGAGAAAGCCTCTGCTCCCCAAAACACACATCAGTTTAAGCAGACTTCAGACCAAGAGATTCCCGCCCCTTCCCTGATCTTGCAAAATTCCACGGAAAGCAAGAATGACGGAGTGGATATAATGACGCTAAAGGGCGAGGTGGAGTCCCTAAGGAGGGGGCTGGAACTGATGGGCGTGCAGCTGGAGTAAGTGCAGGGGCATGGAGGGAGCTTGGGGAGGAAAGGGCCCGCCCATCCCCTCACCTCTGCTTGTGTTTTCAGGAGGAAGCTGACCGACATCTGGGAGGAGCTGAAGAGAGAGAGGAAGAAGCGCCAGTTGTTGGAGGTGGGTGAGGTGTGGATCGGAATGGGGGACACTGGCGCTGGCCCTCCGCTGACAACCGCACTCTCCCAGGCTCAGGTGATGCAGTGGACCCAAGAGGCCCTGACCCCGGCCCCGGGCACCAGCCACGCGCAGACGCAGACGTATTGAGGGCAGGCCTAGGAGGGACCACTGCCCGGCCTGGATGGACGTCTAGTTTGGGCCACCCAAGTCCTTGCACTTGACTTTGGGAAACGCAAGAAAGTAAAGTCTGTCCCGCACGCGTGCCAAGCCAGTCTGTTCCATGGGGGCGGGGTCGGCTGGCTGTCCGCATTCCTGGCGGTCTCTCTCGGGCACATCTGGCCAACATGTGGCTCCCATTACGGTTCCCAGGGCCTCCGCGCACGGCTATTTTTAGCCACCGGATGGTGAAGGGGGGTGGGGGTGTCTCCTACGGACGCCAGACGCCAGCCTCGCACTGGAGAAATGCCGGGCAGGAGGGGCCGAGGCAGGGGTCGGGCTCTGCCCAACCGCCAGATTCCGGAATCCAGCTGTGCGCCAGGGAAGGGTCTGAGAGGGCCCCACGTCCCAGCTGGCCTCACTGTCAAGTCGCCTGAACTCACCTCGGCTCAGATGTGAACCCCCACCGCCCAGCCCAAGCAGGCATGGTTACACTGGGGCTCATAGCACCCCAGCCCCAAGGTTAGCGTCTTCGGTCCTGGTGTGTTGTGTGGTTGCAGTGTATGCCTGTACCCTGGGTATTGTGGGGCCAGGGCGACGTGTGCCCAGGCATTTGTAGGTGTGGAATCATGAGTGGGTAAGGAATGTGTGGGGCTGGGGAGACAGTGGGAGTGTGCGCTTCTTTCTGCCATGTGTGAGGTGCAGGTGAGCTGAGTCATCGGGTGTGTGGATGGAGGTAGTGCAGGCTGGTAAAGGAGCGAAGTGGGGCCTCAGCCTTGAGCCCCCTCAGCAGGAGACTGGGAACTATTGGGGGCAAGAGTAACAGACGGAGAGACTGAGCCACAGAGAATGCAGCTTTCATTGGTCGCTTCACCTCTTCATCATCCCCCAGAGTGGAAGGCTCCTCCCCCCCAATCCTGCTCCCCTCTGAGGATGGCAGTCCATGCCCGTTTGCACCAGGGGAGCCATGGGGGCAGGGGCAGTCCCAAGGTCCTGGGACAGCTCTGGGCTCATCTGTATGTCCAGTGCTCAGAGCGCCGTGCAGCGGAAGCGGAGCCGGGCTTGGTCAGTAATAGTGCATGCGGCCCAGAGTACCAGTGGCCGTGGGGCTGGGCCCCAGCGTGCCGGTGCCTAGCAGGTCCGGCTGCCCGGTACGCCAGATCTCCCGCAGAATCCGCTCTCGCTCCTCCAGCCTTTGTGCCCGCTCCAGCTCCTCTGCAGACGTGAAGACGTTGACGTTGAGAGGCCCATCCGGCTCCGCTGACAGCTCAGGGCCAGGCAGCGTGTCGTCAGGGCCCAGCCTCGTCACCGTGTCCTCTTCATCCTCCTCGTCATCCTCGGGCTCGAGGGTGCTGCTGCGGGGACCCCGGCGCGGAGTGGGACCCCGGGGCCGCGGGCGGGGTGCGCAGGAGATGCTGATGACCAGTAGGCACAGGGTCAGCAGCAGGCCAAAGCAGACGCCCAGCACGAAGTACAGGCCAAGGCTCTCAGGGTTAGCTGGGGGCAGAGGGCAAGGGTCATACGAGTCCCTAAGGGTGGGAGCCATTCCATCTCGAAAAGACGTCTAGGTTCGGGGGCAACCCTACTTGAGGGCATTAGGGAACCACCGACAGGCAATGGGCAGCAAGCGAGGAGGAAGTGGGAAAACTACCCATAGGCTAAGAGGAGGTTATAATGGCCAGGGCGTGGAGGTGTGGAGGGAAGGGAAGGTGTAGAACTAGAGGGGTAGGGAGGGTCCTTGTTCCCCAGGCCCTTCCGGGCGGCCCGCCCTCGCCACCCCTCACCGCGGATGTGTGCGTAAGCCGCCAGGCTGTTGCTGAGCAACTCCATGTCCCTTCGGGGGGCATCCATACTGCTCTGAGGGGCAGCTCCCCTGTCAGCCTGTGAGGTCCACAAGGTCAGATCCTTCTCCCAGCCCAGAGTTGGCCCTGACCGGCTTCCTCTTCGGGGCTGCTGCTCTCGCTGGAGGAGCGGCCCTGGGTTCCACCTGGAGAGAGTCATTCTCTTCCTTCGTTGCAGACCTAAGTCCTATCCGAGGAATCCTTCCCCTAGATGCTAGCACCCCTCGACCCCGCGGAGCGGCGCAGTGGGCCTCAGGAGGCTCCGCCCCCCTCTGGGGTCCCCAAAGGACGCCTAGTTCTGCTGTCAGGTGGTGAGATGGGGATAGAGACGCGGGGCCTCTGCCGCTCCCCAGGCAGGCTCCAGGGCAGGGGAGCCACCTCTTTCTCCCATCCTGCCCGGCCCGCGGGGACCCACCGGCCCGGAGGCACTCACCGTCAGCGCCCCGCTTCTCGGCTGCCCGGCTCAGGCGCGTCCGGCGACCGTCCAGAGGCTGCATACAGCCGGGTCCGGCCTTCCCTCCCGTCCAGCTTGGCTCCCAGGCCGCGGCAGCGCGGGCCGGACACGGGCCGATGGATCAGCCGGCGGAAAGTTTCCTCCGAGGAAAGAGGAGGGACGGGGCGGGGCGCGGGGAGGCGGGGAGGAAAAGGGCCGGGAGAGGAAGGGGAGAGGAGCGAACGACCGGGGGAGGGGGAGTGAGTCCTGCGGGCCTTCTGCTCCCCCACAGGAAACCGCTGGGGAGGCCGATTGCAGGGACCCGCCCCCAGCCTTCTAACAACAACAATAATAATAATGATGATGGCGTCCTGCCTGGGTGTCGGGCAGTGGGCTAAACAAACCCTTTCCTGTTCTTTCATTTATTCCTAACAACTATAACGTGGGTACCATTATCCCCACTTAGCAGACAAAGTACACTTGAGTGTCACGGAGAGATTGAGTAACTTTACCAAAAGGTCATAATTTAAACCCTCTACTCTGACCCTAGAGCCTGGGCTCTAAACCACTTCCCTATACTTTGCACCCCCTCTCAGGAGGCCCCAGGCTCCCTCATGGGGAAGACTGCAGCTTTTTCCTAAGACCTAGCAGGGGTTGCCAGCACCCAGTGCTGGGTAAATAGAGGACTTGTCAGCCCCTCCTCCCAGGCCCAGGCCTGAGTGTGTCCAGCTGGCGGATCTCCTGGTTTGGTCACCAGGGTTAATGATTGCTGGACTGGCGCCTTGATCCAGGCCCAGCCAGCTTTGCAGACCCCAGCACCGGGCCTCTGCCTGCGCATGCAAGCTGCTGTGCTCCTTTGCACCCAGCAGCTTATGGCAGTTTCCCCTTGGCTAAACCCGGTCCTGCACACACATGCATTTCCACTTGGGCATGCAATGTGTTGTGTGATCAGTGTGTGCAGCTGGGTCTTCATTCTGCCCAGTCCTGTCCTCCCGCCACCTCACATCCCTCCTTGGGCCTCCCTTCCCAACCCTGGAACTGGAGTGAGGGGGAGGCTTTCTTGGCGGGAGTCTTAGAGAGGAGGAGAAAAGGAAGGGGGAGAGGAAATTGCAGACATAGCTGAAGGCTGCTGTCTGAGGCCTATGGACCAGCGACCCCCTCCCCGTCAGGATAGAGACCCCCACTACCCCCAGAGACTGGGTTCAAGTAGAGGGCAGATCCAAGTGGGGAAAAGATAGGACTGACTCCTATGGGGATGAGAAAGGGACTCTTAGGTATCTGTGACTGTTGAGTCTGTTTTGTGTGCATGTGTAGAGGCATTTTTTACCCTATCTGTGTAACTGTCTATTTATCTAGTGTTCTGCTTGAGTATTTTTGTGGGAATGGGCATGTTTATGTATAAATAAATAAATGTATACAGTCACTAGTCAACAAATGCTGTGTGTCCCTAGCACTTGCTAGTAGAGTCTGCCTCTGTGGATTTTACCAACCTCATGCTGAAAATATTTTTTAAAATTTGTATCTATACTAGGCCAACAGTGTAATCATAGCACTCTGGAAGGCTGAGGCAGGTGGATTGCCTGAGCTCAGGGTTGGAGACCAGAGACCCCATCTCTAAAAATAGCTGGGCTTTGTGGCAGACACCTGTAGTCCCAGCTACTTGGGAGGCTGAAGCAAGAGGATCTCTCTTGAACCCAAGAGTTTGAGGTTGCTGTGAGCTGTGATGCCACAGCACTCTCCAAGGGTGACAAAGTGAGACTCTGACTCCAAAAAAAAAAAAAGAAAAAGTATACTGAACATGTACAGACTTTTTTGGTCATTATTTCCTAAACAATATAGTATAACAACTATTTACATTACCCTAGGTGTTATAAGTAACCTAAAGATGATTTAAAGCAGTGGTTCTCAACGTTCCTAATGCCTCAGCCCTTTGTTTTGTAATTTTTGGCTGGGGCTGGGTTTGAACCCGCCACCTACGGCTTATGGGGCCAGCGCCCTACTCCATTGAGCCACAGGTGCCACCCCATGCCTCAGCCCTTTAATACAGTCCCTGTGGGTCGCACCCACAGGTTGAGAACCTCTGAAAAGTATACAGGTGAATGTCTGCAGGTTATATGCAAATACTTTGTATCAGGGATTCAAGCATCTTTGGGTTTTGGTATCCCTGGAGGTCTTAGAACCAATTCCCCCACGGATACTAAGGGAGCCCTGGTAATGGGAATTTAGGAAAAAATAGACACAAATCCTTTCCTTCACTGCAGTCCCTGCACTGACACTGAAGTGGAGAGACAATAGAAGATAATCTCAGGCCCATTATGGTGATTCACACCTGTGATCCTAGCTCTGGGAGGCTGAGGCGGGTGGATTACTTGAGCTCAGAAGTTTGAGACTATCCTGAGCAAGAGTGAAACACTGTCTCTAGGGCAGCACCTATGGCTCACTGGGTAGGGTGCTGGCCCCATATACCGAGGGTGGCAGGTTCAAACCCAGCCCTGGCCAAACTGCAACAAAAAAATAGCTGGGCGGTTGTGGTGGACACCTGTAGTCCCAGCTACTTGGGAAGCTGAGGCAAGAGAATTGCCTAAGCCCAGGAGTTAGAGGTTGCTGTGAGCTGTGTGACTCCACAGCACTCTACCGACGGCGACAAAATAAGACTTAAAAAAAAAATTCCTGTCTCTACCAACCATAGAAAAACATGGTGGGCACGTGCAGTCCCAGCTATTGAGAGACAAGAGGATTGCTCAAACCCAGGAGTTTGAGGTTGCTGTGAACTATGATGCCAAGGCCAACAGAGTGAGACTCTGTCTCAAATAATAATAATAAAGATGTCAGATAGTACTGAGTGCTCAGAGGGTGACAGGAGACAGGATGGAGTAATGTGATGGACCCCACAGCTCTTACAGGGCTTCTGAAGTGAGAATTGAGTTCTGAGGAGGGGGAGCCACACCAGCAGCTGGGGTTAGTGTCCAGGCAGGACTCAGGGTAAAGGACCTGGGCAGGGGTAGGAGTGTGCTTTATTGCACTTTCAGGGGCAGAAACCCAGTGCGGGTGCAGGGGAGGCCATGCTCTACATGAGAGCCTGGATTTTAAGTGTAGACTATGGCCCCTGGGGAGTTTTAAGCAGAGGAGTGTCATGGTCCTTGATGTACTCTGGAAAGATCCAGTTGTAGCTCTGTGTTGGATAGGCCCCCGTGGGCAGGAAGGGAGGTGGGGAGCAGTGGGCAGGCTGGCCGAGCCTAGGCCAGTGGTGGGGAGGAGGGGAAAGATGAGGTTTGGGTGGTGTGCTGAAGGGTATTCCCGAGCTGGGTGTGCCTGTGACAGAAAAAGGAATTTAGGACAACTTGGCATTGATCCTGGGTACCTGAGGAAGGCCTACATGGGGGAGTTGGTTTCATTTGGGGTTGAATTTGAGGTGTCTGTGAACCATTTAGGTACAGGGATTAAAGAAGCAGGCAAAGCCAGATAGCTTTTGAGAGTCCCTGACACGTAAGATGGATTTAACACCCTAAGAGTGGGTGAGGGGGCTCGGCGCTTGTGGTTCAATCGGCTAAGGCGCCAGCCATGTACACCTAAGGTGGTGGGTTCAAATCCCCAGCCCGGGCCCGCCAAACAACAATGATGGCTGCAACCAAAAAAATGGCCGGACGTTGTGGCGGGCGCCTGTGGTCCCAGCTACTTGGGAGGCAAAGACAGGAGACTCGCTTGAGCCCAGGAGTTGGAGGTTGCTATGAGCTGTGATGCCATGGCACTCTACCCAGGGGGATAGCTTGAGGCTCCGTCTCAAAAAAAAAAAAAAAGAGTGGGTGAGGGGGCAGGGAGAGAAGAGTCTAAAGCCTGAGCCCTGGACACCTGACACAGAGGGCCTTCTGGAGGAAGCATCAGCAAGGAAAGGCTGGAGCAGTGGGAGGAACACCAGGCTGGGACAAGGACATGACTGGTTCTGCTGAATTGCCCTAAGATGAGGCCAGAATACGCCCACTGCCTTGGGCAATACTACGGGACTGTCAGCGATATTGATGAGTTTCTGTGGGTTGTATCACTAATTCTTCAAGGTATTTGTGTGCCTGGCTGTCCTCCAGGTTTGGCTGGGAGCACGTTGACACGTTTAGTGAACACGGGTGTGTGCTGCAGCTGTGCTTGTGTGACCAGGTGTGCCTCAGTGCCTCATTTGTGCTGCACACACCTGTGTCTTCTTGAGGGTCCCCAAACATGCTTCTCAGTGCGGTCTGTACTATTGGGATGTCAGGCTGTTTCCATGCATCTCTGTGCTTTGCAGACTTCTCAGTATGTCCACCTGCAGGCAAAGGTGTGTCTGTGCCTGGGTTGGCATGCCACGAGTGTTTGGTGTGGTCAGGAGTGACTGAGCCCTGGGGAAGCAGATGGCCATGCTGGAGCAGGATGAGGATGGTTGTTTGTCCCTTCAGAGAGAGGGACATATGGTACCCTGAGTGCTGTCTTCTCCAGGGGATTGGATGTGGCCAGCCCAGGCCAGGGAGGTGGGGGAGAAATGGCAACCTTGCCCTTCAGTATCTAGACAGATGAGCAGGTAGCTCCTGAGGAAAACGTATTCCTGGTGGGTTCTAAGATGCTGAGGGCTGCTCCTGGAAGCCTGAGGAAGGTGCCTGAAGCTTTTGACCAATGGTCAACATACCCATCTTCAAGGTCAACATATCCTCCTGGCCACCTGCCTATTTTCTTTACTGCCTGCCTTTCCTGCCCAGCCACCTACTTTGGTCTTGTGGCTGTGATCTTTCTGCAGGTCTGTTGCCTGCCAGTCTGCAACTTACCACCTGTCCATCTCCTCCTTCTCTGTCTGCCTGCCCGCTTGTGGGCTACCTCTCTGCCCTCCTATCTGCCTGTGAGACTAGGGATTTGTCTCCTTGGAAAGCATAAGAAGTTCTCCTAAGAGGAAACACAGGAAAGAGAAGTCTTAAAGGGAGGTCAGGGGGCTGCGAGATCCAGAGCCTGTGGGAGGGAGTCAGGGGTGCTGGCACATTCAAGGTCCCGTGCAAATTGGCTCGGCACCTGTGGCTCAAGTGGCTAAGGCACCAGCCACATACACCTAAGGTGGTGGGTTCAAATCCAGCCCAAGCCTGCCAAAACAATAATGACGACTGCAACCAAAAATTAGCCGGGTGTTGTGGCAGGCACCTGTGGTCCCAGCTACTTGGAAGGCTGAGGCAAGAGACTTGCTTGAGCCCAGGAGTTGGAGGTTGCTGTGAGCTGGATGCCACGGCACTCTACCCAGGGGGACAGCTTGAGGCTCTGTCTCAAAAAAAAAGGTCCCATGCAAAGTCCAAGCACAACTCTGCCTCCCTCCCCAGTGGCCAAGCTGGGAGCTGGCCCTGGCTGCTCTGTTCCTGGCACTAGGGCCTCACCCTAGTAAGGGGCAGGTCTGCATGGAGGAAAGAAGGGGACATACTCAGGGTCTCCTGAGGCATGTGTGGTCCTCTGAGTGGCCCCATACTCCCAGCACCCAGGACAGCTGCTGGGTAGAGAGCGCTGGTAAAAGTTTGCCCGGCAAGTAATAATGCTTATAGATATTGGTGCCCTCCTGGTACCTGGCACTCCGCATAAATGTTGTGCACACTCTGACCCTTCAGATGGTCCCATTAACCCTATGTAGTTCAGTGTTAAGCCCTATCAGGTGTCCTCAAACTACAGGCCGCAGGCCACATGCGGCCCACCAAGGACATTTATCCAGCCTGCCGGGTGTTTTTGCCACCGCTGCCTGTGGGCCACATGCAGCCTGCCTAGGACATTTATCTGGCCGGGTGTTTTTGCTGCCACTGCCTGTCCTGGGGCCTGCAGTCCAGCCCTCCAATGGTCTGAGGGGCAGTGAACTTGCCCCCTGTTTAAAAAGTTTGAGGACTCCTACATCTTGCCAAGGGCTTTCAACACTCTTCCTTTAAGACAGGAAGCTCAGCTAAAAGACTTTAGGAATAACTGTGAAATCCTATAAAACCAGCTCCCCCCTATAAGCACTCCCCTTACCAGGTGCTGGCTCTTATGAAATTCAACTTGCATTAAGGATTCCCCCTCCCCTGCTGAAAGCCCCTTATAAAAGGTTTCCACCCCTGCTTCTAGGGGTTGAGAGACTTTGAGGTGTGAGCCTGCTCTCAGCCCAGCTGATTAATAAAGGACCCTTGCTTAATTTGGATTCAGTGTGCTGCTCTTTCTCTATTAACAACAGCATGGATCCCATTTAATGGGACGTAGGTGACAGAGAGGTTAGGTGATGTGGTGATGTACAGGTGCTCACATGGAAGTAAGTGGTGGGACCTGGATTTGAAATTGAGTCCAAACTCTCAGGTCATGGTTCTGTACCCCGTCAGACCCAGCACTGCCTTTTCATAATTCTCTTTCCCTTTCCTTCCTCCCTTCGTTTCCTTCTTTTCCCCATCAGACCTAGTATAAGGTGACCAGATGTCCCGCTTTTGGCGGGACAGTTCCAACTTTTAACAATTTGTCCCATGTCCTGTGGCGTTCTAAAAAAGTCCCGATTTTTGGAAAGAATGCATGACAAGTAGGGAACAGTGGGAGAATAGGAAGGGAATATATGGTTTTGGTTTTTGGCTGCTGAAAAGGTTAATTTAACTCCATTTGGGAATGAAAAGGCTAATGTAAACTCCCTACTCCCCTCCTGAGCAAGGTATCAGAAGGAGACTGGCTCCCTCCCTTGCTTCTAGGCAAGGACAATTAGCTCAGAAGGAGCCAAACTGTCTGGAACAAACAAGTAGCCCCCTCCTCTCTAGAGTAAGGTGACCAGACCTCCCACTTTTGGTGGGACAGTCCTGATTTTTAACAATTTGTCCTGCGGCATTTTAAAAAAGCCGCGATTTTTGGAAAGAATGCAGGACAAGCTAGGGAACATGGGAGAACAGGAAGGGAATATACGGTTTTTGGCTGCCATGTGTCTATTTCACCAGGATATGCGTTTTATATTATTTTTGTTGATTTTATAATGTTAAACTTTAATAATAACAAATAATTGTTGAGAACTGATTATCGAGAGCTGCTTAACAAAGTTTGCATTGTTGTCAGGCCCCGCCCCCCAGGCTCCGAGCCCCCCCCAATGGTGTCCCACTTTACCAATGTTAAAATCTGGTCATCTTAACCTAGTACTGCCTTTTCATAATTTTCTTCCTCTTTCTTTCCTTCCTTCCCTTTTTATTTATTTTTAGACAGAGTCTTGCTCTGTTGTCCAGGTAGAGTGCAGTGATGTTATCATAGCTCACAGCAACCTAAAACTTGTGAGCTCAAGGGATCCTTCTGCCTCAACCCGGAGTAGCTGGGACTACAAGTGCCCACCACAATGACCAGGTAGTTTAGTAGAGACAGGGTCTCACTCTTGCTCAGGCTGGTCTCTAACTCCTGAACTCAGGGAATCCTCCCACCTCAGCCTCCCAGAGTGCTAGGATTATAAGCATGAACCATTGCACCTGGCCTCACAGTGAACCTTTAAAACTCAGATTGTGTCTTTCTCCCACTTAAAACCCTCTGATGGCTTCTATCCCATGCAGAATAAAATCCAAAGCCCTGTGTGGCTTATAAGGCACTGCACCAAGGGACTGTACACCTGGCTGCTTGGCCCTGACTGCTTGGCTGGAGCTACTGCACTCAGCCGTCATATGTTTTCTATTGCTCTTTTGATGGCTAATATATCAACCTTCAGATCTAATTAAAAAGTATATATATATATTATTTTTTTTGGTACTATAAGAGGGAATTATATGTATTTGTGAGGTGGCCAATTGCCAGGATGGTAACAGCTGTGTGTGCAGACTGATGCTAGAATGTTGTAGTGTCAATGTCTGAAATGATAAAAAAACTCCTGGGAAAATTCTGAGCAAAAACAAGTACAAGTTCTTGCCACTCTACACAGTAGCGCATTCCTGAAAAATTCCACGTAGATTATGAATGCATAAATTCTTGGTGTTTGTGTATAAAGTGGAGTTAGATTCATGGCTTTAGCAATTATAAACAAGGTTTTCCCTGGGCAACATAGTGAGGTCTGTCTCTATAAAAAATTTAAAAAACAGGCTCGGCACCTGTAGCTCAAGTGGTTAAGATGCCAGCCACATACACCTAAGGTGGCAGTTTCGAATCCAGCCCAGGAGTTGGAGGTTGCTGTGAGCTGTGATGCCACAGCACTCTACCCAGGGGGATAGCTTGAGGCTCTGTCTCAAAAGAAAAAAAAAATTAAAAAAAACAAATTAGCCAGATACGGTGGCACACGTCTATAGTCTCAACTCAGGAGGCTGAGGTGGGAGGATCAGTTGAGCCCAGGTGTTTGAGGTTGTAGTGAATGCTCCAGCCTTAGCAACAGAGCAAGACCCTGTCTTCGAAAAGGCCAAAAAGCCCCCCCAAAACAAACAAACCCCTCCCCAAACCAAGATTTTTTTTTTTTTTTTTGCAGTTTTTGGCTGGGGCTGGGTTGGAACCCACCACCTCCAGCATATGGGGCAGGTGCCCTACTCCTTGAGCCATGGGCACCACCCAAAACCAAGATTTTTTTTTTTTTTTTTGAGACGGAGCCTCAAGCTATCCCCCTGGGTAGAGTGCCACGGCATCACAGCTCATAGCAACCTCCAACTCCTGGGCTCAAGTGAGTCTCCTGCCTCCACCTCCCAAGTAGCTGGGACCACAGGCGCCCGCCACAACGCCCGGCCATTTTTTGGTTGCAGTCATCATTGTTGTTTGGCGGGCCCGGTTGGGGATTCGAACCTGCCACCTTAGGTGTACGTGGCTGGCGCCTTAGCCGATTGAGCCACAGGCGCCGAGCCTCTTTCTTCCTTTTTGAGATGCTTATTATCACATGGTTTATCTTCATGCAGTTGGTATATTGTCATATTAATGAATTTACTAGTAATTTTTTTTATTTTAAAATTTTACCTTTTTTTTTTTTTTTTTTTTTTTTTTTTTACAAATTGTTAGTCTATTTTCCAGGCTGGGTGCTGTGGTATGATCATAGCTCACTGCAGCCTTGAACTCGTGGCTTCATGCGATCCTTCTTCCCCAGCTTCCTGAGTGACTGGGACTACTGGCCCATGCCACCACATCAAGCTATATTTTTTATTTTTTTATTTTATTTATTAATTATTATTATTTTGCAGTTTTAGGCCAGGGCTGGGTTTGAACCTGCCACCTGTGGCAGGATATGGGGCTGGCGCCCTACTCCTTGAGCCACAGGCACCACCCTCAAGCTATATTTTTAATAGATGCAGGGCGGGTTTCCTTATGCTGTCTGGGCTGGTCTTGAACTCCTGCCCTCAAGTGATTCTCCTTCCTCAGCCTCCCAAGTGCTGGGATTGTAGGTGTGAGTGGCTACACCTGGCAGACTTGCCAGTCTAGAACCTTGAGTTAGAGCTGCTTTATGAAGCCTCTGTCTTCTCCTGCACTGGGATCTGTGGCTCTCAGAACGGATGGTGTGCACA
>CAUYQV010034084.1:0-10295 GCA_963574575.1 Galagoides demidoff | reverse complement strand
AGGCTGGAAACTTCCCTGCCCAGGATCCCGCTGTCCTGTGGAGGGAGGGGTGCGCCATGAGTGCTGTGTGGCTTGGACCCACACTGCTCTCTCTTTTCTATTCTGTCCTCATGGACTCTCATGCATCCCAAGATTAGTTCAAAAATCTACCCTCCTGCCCCCAAGCTAAACAATCGATTCCTGGGGTCTTGGGATCTGGCCTGCAGACCTGTCACCCATTCCCTGTAGTTCAGTTCCTGATCATGTTTGTCCTGAGTTGTCCAAGGAGTATTCACATAGGCTTACTGTCCCTCTACTGAGGAACATGTGGGAGGGCTGACTGGCAGAGAGCTCAGAGTCTAAGCACCCTTTGGTCTTGTCAGAGGAATCGTATGAGCCCCACTCTCTGTGGAAGCCTCAGTGTAGTGCATGTGCCAACAGAGGTGAAGCAAGGCTATGGTGAGAGTCTTGGCTCAGTAATCTGTTAGGACACCTGTGGCAACTCAGTGGGAACTTCTACTCAGCAGCATTAGGCATGGGAGAGGAGAAGGAGGAGAAGGGCCTGAATCGAGGTGAGCTGGCAGTCTGGTCTCCTTTGTCTTTTGTCCTCAGAAGGGTTCTCCTGAAATGTCTTAGTTCTAGGTTCACACAGTTACCCAGAGCCACCAGTTTCTGTGGCATTCTGGGCAGATACTGGGAAATGTTTGCATGGGGTCCATGGTCATGAAAGCTGAAGTGCTGAAGCTCTCTGAGGAGGACAGCGGCGCACCATGGGTGGAGATGCGGTATGGCGCCTGCCCTCTCACCTGTGATCTGTGGTACCTGGGGGTGACCCCATGGGACCTGGCATCCTGGGCTTTATCTTTAAGAAGCTCTCAGTCTACTGGAAGAAGAAGCTCTTGAGCTTGTGAGGGTATGGAAGTTCTCTGGTAGCGCAGAAACCTGCTGACTACCGACCTGTGAGGGAACAAAAACAAAATCCCCACCTACTCTTTCCGTAGGGTCCAAGTTTCTTGGGGGTTAATCTCTGTCGATGTCTTGCTCCTTCTTGTTCTGCTCTGAAACTTTTTCCTGTAGAATCAAAGCAAATTCTGACATTTTTTTTCCTCTGAATTACACCTGAGCTATGTTTTATTTCGTATGAAACTTTTTCTTATTTCTGAGATAATCTGGCAAAGGATGTTTGTAATCAGCCATTTTGTTCCACCCTCCTAACATTTATTTTCTTAAGAGGATGTCCAGCCTTGCTACTTGGCTTCTAAGCAGTCACAAAGATTTACTTTAGTGAATTTGCTATAGTTTGGGTTTGTTCAATATTGTTGACTCAGATAATTAACCTTGTCAGTTCACTGAGAATGGATTATGCTTTCCAGTTGAAATTTATATAACCAACTTTGCAAAAAACTAATCAATGAACCAGAATGCCAGTTGATTAGCTTTCAAACCAGAAATATAGTGGGCACGAAGGCTGGACTTCTAGATATCAGGCTATTCTCTGTTTAGAAAAATATATAAAATTCCAATTGCACTCAGAAATTTTGTGGTTTCAAAATGAAGGAAATGAGATTGAGTAGTGTGAAAGGGTCTGTCTGCCAATGTGGTGCCTCCCTTCCTCCTGACTCAGGTGGTCATGGCTAATTAGTCATGGCACTCCTCCCCACTGAGTTCACCCTTAGCCTACATATCCTTTTCTACACAGTCCTAAAGATCTTCCATTATGATTCATTAGGGCTTTTCAGGTAGAATGACACCTATTTGCTTTTTAGGTGGGGTAATAATAATGAGTAATGGCATCACATTTATTTACTGTGTGCTGCTATGTCTATATTAGGAAAACACTTGGTGCTGAGAACTAGATGAGATACTCCCTTGAGTTATCCCTTCTTTAGGACTGTGTCTGAGTTTGCCTTTCAAGAAACTCCTGCATTTTCTCTTTTCCATTGTTACCCGCTGACCAAAATTCCTTTGTGATTTTTTCCGTATAGATTTTTTACATATGAAGAGATGTGAACATCACCAATAGCTATTCTGAAATTTTGGTTTTGTCTAGAATAATTTTGTTCTTCATCACATTCTTGTTTTTTTTTTTAAATTTCATAATTTAGCTCTCTGAAAAACTGCAGTTGATTTTACCTTTTAATCCCCACAACTATATTTAGTTTTTAGTTTTGAATTCTGTGATCTCTTTGACCCAAGAGATGGAAGAACAGAAGACTTTTTCTTTGTCAGCCTTGAAAATAATCTCAACTTGAAACAGAGAATTGAAACTTGAATCTCACAACAACTGCAGTGTTAACTGTAGGAAAACCTGCACTAGAGCACCAGTTCTGCTGGAGCGGAGTACTGGGATCCTAGGGAAGATATTTAACCTCTTTCTTGCCCAGTGTCCTCTTTTGTAAAACAGAACAATAACATTAGCTTCTCTATGCAGGGTTGTATGATCGTATAGAATCAAGGACTTAATAACCTACAATGGCATCTGGTCATGGAAATCGCAAATAGTAACTATTATGTTAACCAGTGTTAATTAAAATTAATAATAGAATGGTAAGTATTCTAGTATATACTCAATAATGTGCATTACTAGAGATTATCTCATCACTGTGTACGTGAGAAAGCTTTCTATGGGTAGTTGGGAAATTGCTGTGCTGTTCCCCAGAAGACATAACTCTGAATCCTAACTCTAAACCTACTACTAATGCAGCCGAGTCACGTGACTAAACTGAGCCTCATTTCCTTAGCCAGAAAGGGAGATGAATGATACTCACCTCCCCCGATTATTAAAAGAATAAAATAAAATATTAATATTGGTTTTATTGATCTATGGCCTTTTTCTCTGCAAACTTAAAGAAGACTTACTTTTTATATAATATATTTTAAAATTATTAAATAAATATGTATAGAATTTCCCTGACTTTGCATCTTGTCCTGCAAAAGTGAAAATATTTACTCTCTGGCCTTTTTTTTTTTTTTTTAGACAGAGTCTCACTATGTTGCCCTCAGTATAGTGCCATAGTGTCACAGCTCACAGCAACCTCAAACTCTTTGGCTTAAGCGATTCTCTTGCCTCAACCTCCCAAGTAATTGGAACTACGGGCATCCGCTACAGTGCTTGACTAATTTTTGGTTGTAGTTGTCATTGTTGTTTGGCAGGCCCAGACTGGGTTTGAACCTGCCAGCTTTGATATATGTGGCTGGCTCCCTAGCCACTGAACTACAGGCATCACGCCTACTCTCTGGCCCTTTAAGAAAAAATTTGCAGCCCAGGTCTAGCATTAGGCATTAAAGAACGTATATCAAATGTATGGATAGTAGGGAATGACAGAAAAGAATCTGATATACATACCCAGCTCAAGTAGTCCACTTGACCTAGGTAGAACTGTTTTCTAGCTGTCAGGAAAGCATTTCAGTTTTCTTTAATAGATGGGGTTCTTTTTTCAATGATCCATGTTAGAGAGTGGAGCTTAGCCTTAAATGTAATTCTCTGAAGAATTTTGTATACCTTACTGCTTGGGGAAGAAAACAGTATTTGCCTTCCTTGAGTCTGGAACAGTTGCAGTCCCAGCCTGCTTTCCATTGAAGTAGGTTGAAGTTTGAGCTCTTTTGAGTAGTGGGCCTGGCAGTCTAAGGAAACTCTGCTACTTAAAGTGAGTAACAGAATGTGTGGAGTGGTTCTCCCTGATCTTTTCATCCACTACCAAGACCATGCAAGTTTTATGTTCCCTGGCACACGGCTGAGCTTCCTGTCAAGGGGGCTGAGAGGTTTTACAGTGACTCTTGTGTTGTTTATCGCACAAGGCAAAGAATGATGCTCGCAGGCATCTTGCTGCATTTGGCAGTCAACAGTGTCATTTAATAACAGTCAGTAATTGCACTTTCCTATGGCAGTTAGATATTTAGAAATTTAACTGATATTTACTTTTAAGTTGAAGAATCATATCTCAATTAAGTATCTTTATGTTCACTGATCTGTTTCCAGTCAATTAAACCAGTTGTGAATTTTATAGCATTTCATAAATCTGCCACTTAACTTTCAGTAAAATAGGAATTTTGGTGTAGAAGCAAGTATCACTACTTTCTGAGTAATTGGGAAAAGCATTGCTATGACATTATGTGCCTATAATACTATATATGTACTTCTATTTTCAGAGTTGAAAATGTATTATATCAGCGCCCTTTGCTCAGTGGTTAGGGCGCCAGCCACATACACCAGGGTTGGTGGGTTCAAATCTAGCCCAGGCCAGCTAAACAACAATGACAACGAAATAGCCGGGTGTTGTAGCGGGTGCCTGTTGTCCCAGCTACTTGGGAGACTGAGGCAAGAGAATTTCTTAAGCCCAAGAGTTTGAGGTTGCTGTGAGCTGTGACGCCGTGGCACTCTACCTAGGGTGACATAGTTAGACTCTGTCTCAAAAAAAAAAAAAAAAGTGTTCTATTTGAATCAGAGCATTGTCTTCATCTTCTCCATTAGACTATTAATTCTTAAGGACAGACACAATGCCTTATTTAGTTTTGTGTTGCCTGGCACCTAAATGCAGTCAGTAAACATTTGTTAAATGAACTAACAAATGCACACACATGCACATGTGTTCCTGTGAGGCCAACGGCATGATGTTATTGATCTTTTTAATCTTTGTTCCCATCTAAAGGCCGTACACACACACACAAACGGCATGTTAAACTAACAGGTTTTATCCAGTTTTGTCTTAAAGGAGAGATTATGAATAAGTATCACATAGTCACTTGGACATAGTAGCTCTTCTACCTGAATTTTCTTCCTCTGTTTTTTTAATCATTCCATTGCCTTAGTTAGTCCTTCATTTCACTTATTCATTTGTTTTTAAAACATTTTCTCAACTGTAAGTGTGACTGTCAATTATTTTCCAGAAGAATGAGTCCCTTTTTTTTAACCTTTCCAATGCTCATCTCATCTTTCTCTTCTTTTCTGAGTGGGTTGGTCCCTATGTTGTGAAATCGTTCCTGCCTGTCTTAAGCATACCGCTCTCTTTAATTGAGGAGTGCGTCCGTCCTAGCATGGAGGACGGAGTTAATCGCATATTCCTGCTACAGTGGTAATTTCCCACACTGGAGTTTATAAATTGTAGCATACTAAGCATATAGAATATATTTTTATTATTTCTTTTATAGTTAAGTGTGTCCAATAATACTAACCTTTAGAGAAGCAAATAGAACCTGTAAGTCTAAGATAATATATAGTGTTAGTTGCTTATGTAGGTGGAAGTTTTTTTTTTTTAATTTTAACTAGAATATGTTTTACGTTTTGCCTGAGATCTCTAGTTTTCAGCTTTGCAGGATAAACAGATCTAGGTGAGTCCTCAGAGGCAATCCAGGGTGTGATTGGTAAGATTATAGCCTTCTGTCTGAGTTCAATCAGATCAGAGCAAAAAAAAAAGTCATTATTATTCAGACATTTCCTTCATTTTGCCAGAGTTATAAAAGAAGTCTTAACATTTTAGCAGTTATATTAATGAAAAATGTTAAATCATTAAATATATAAAACAAACATAGAATAAAGTTTGCATGCAAAATGAGTATGTTGATGGATTTGATTAATCCCTATGGTCTTAAATATTCTGTTTTCTTAAAGCAATGTTAAAAATCTTAATGAAAGGCTCTATTAGAACAAAAACAAGGTGTGACCAAATGTAAAGGGAATTATTCCTCTTTTTTTTAATAGGTTCTACTAATTTTGCTTAATCAACTAAAGTATACATTGCTAATTAAAAAGTAGTATGTCAGTTAATAACTGCTTTTCCTAATAATAATAAGTGTGAAGAAAGGCTCTATAATATTACTGATCTTAAGGGAAATACTTGGTGTGCAGATTGCAGTGTTTGTGTAGTTATTTCTTTGAGGATGTTGCCTTTTTATGTTTTCTATTTAAATTCCAGCTATAAGGCTAAAGTCCAGTAGGAGCAATAAGGACAAAAATTATGACAGAAGCAAAATATAAAAATAAAAACAGACATTCAAAATGTAGAATGTGGTTCTCAACTGGGTGCAGTTCTGTCTCTCGAGGATATTCAGAAATATTTGGGTTCCGTAATGACTAAGGTATAGGGGTACAGCTGGCTTCATGTGGGCAGGGCCGGAAACACAACTGAGCATCCTGGAGCCTCTGGGACGGCCCCTCCCGAGAGGAGCTCTTCTGTCCACGGTGCCAGTAGACCTTACCTATCGCTTCGTGTACTTAGGTAGAGTCAGGGATGGCAATAAGCAATATAAAGGCACAAGCTGCTTGTTTGCCATTTAATCAAATTCTATTTACTGATTTTCTTAAATCTCTTTCTGTAAATAGTGCCATTTGTTTCATTAGTGTGCAGTTAACAAAGGAAATAAGTTCTTCATCCAAGTGGTATATGATATTATAGACATTCTTAAGTCTTCCTCAAAAATGGTTTTTCATATATTATATAATAGGAGAAGCAACACTTGAACTCCCGTAACCAGTTTGGTTGGGGTCTGCTGCCCCTGGGAGACTGTCTGCCTCTAGCAGGCAGGAGCCGGCTTTTCTCTTCACTTTTGCATGGTGCTCACACATAGGCCCTGGAGAAAGGTTTTTTCCTGAAGGATCCGAGGTGACCCTGTTCTTAACTTTACAGTTTTTAGGTTGAGCTATCCTCCCTGGAGTCAATCTGCTCAGACCCCTGGTGCAGTTTTGCTACTTAGTATCTATGTGCAGTATGCTACTTAACATACCCCACTCCCCATGCCTCAGGTACCTGGTCTGTAAACCCTTACTCTCTTGGGGTTAAGATTAAAAGGGGTAATACATGCAAAGCCATTAGAACAGTGCCGGCCTGTGATAAATGCTGAGTATCAGTTTTTATTCATATTTTTTTAAATAAAATCTTATCTGAGATTCCTGAAATATTGTTGTACTCCTATTAAGTAGTAGTATGTTTAACATATCTATGGAAGATTTTCCTTTTAGATATTCCTACCTGTTATTACATTGGGGAAGAATTAAGCACCAAAACTGTATTGGTTTAGGAAGCAGTTGGTTGTCCTCCTTTACCATATTAACATCTATATAGTTATAATTTCATTGCATGGCTATATTAAATCATTATAATACTGTTACGATTTACCATTAAATCATATTGCATGTTTGAAGCTCATAGCAAGTGCAGTTGCCAACGTGTCAGCTGAAGTGCTATTTTAAGGATTAAATAATATAGATAAGCTTACAATATTCTTATTTGCAGTGTGAGTAAATTGAAATGATTATGTATTCTCTAAATTAGGCTGAAGAACTCTAGTAACCAAATAGCAATTGCTTGTTCAAACCAGCTTTACTTGGTATTTTGGGAGCGATAAAGATTTCACATGAAGGCGTTTTTTTCAGTGACTGAAATTTATTGCTTTAATTCCCAGAATGTTCTTGTTTCTCAACCATTTTTATGGAAATATTTCTGAATTATATGTCACCCTTCCTTGCCTTCTCAAAATTGGTTATGCAGCTGAGTGAACCAAAGGGCATAAGAAAGCCACTGTAATCTACACAACATATTTCTAGAAGATTACATTTCGTTAGAAGATTTAAGGGTAAATTCCATGAAGAATGGAGAATCATACATTTAAATTAAAATCACATGTATATGTTTGATCAGGATGCAGAATTCATATAAATGTCTAAAGTAAAATAAGGTTCTTGGGGTTGATCACAGGCCATCAGATCGCACGCACCACATACTGCTTAAGAGGCATTTCACGGAGAAGAGTATTTCTCTGCGTTAACAAAGTTTAGTATTTTCACACATGATCTTGGCCAAAAGGTGGATAAGCAATAATATTTAATATTGTAATAGAGCAGTGCCCTTGGGGTTATTCCTGAGAGTGTTTATGCTATTTTAGAGTAGATCATTTTGGCAATTTTGTTAACCACCTCCCTGCCTCATCTCAAAGAGAGGTCAACTCTTACTTCAGTCAATATTTGGCAATATACAGGTCTCTAACCATTTTCTAACCATTTACCTCATCTTTATTACTTCTAATTTGTAATATCCAAAAATTTCTGGAAGTTACTAGTGGAACATAGATAATAATTCAACCTTAAAATTAGTGAAATTCATTTTACAGACAGATGCAATACTCATATTCTTAGGAAGACCTCAAGGTAGCTAAATTTTATTCCTGTAGGAAAAAATGCATCAAAATTTTCTCCTCCTACTTAGAGAACTTCCTACTTCATTCTGAGTTTCCCTCTAAATTCTTATAGGTTGAACCTTCTGGAAAAGCAACCCTGGATAAGCAGAAAGTTATCGTGCTACCCTTATAAAATATTCTTCCTGTAACCTTTGTTTATTATCTAAAAGGAGCCAATGGTATTGGTACTCCAAAATAAATAGATAAGATCTATCTATAGATCTTATCTAAATATAGAAACTTAAACTATAAACTATAAATGATTAGTTTATTTTTAGCAAGTTTGAATGTAAGTGTAAACCTTTCTTTCCTATATACCTTCTGAATAATATCTTGTGTAAGCTTCTATTTTCAATACTTCTGATTTTAAGTTCAAACATTAAGATGAGAAAATAGGATACAAGAAAATAATTAGTAGCAAATACTTAGAATATTTTATTATATATGATAAAAGGATTTTGAATCCTTCATTAATATCTATGCATAGGGGAAAACATTGACTCTGAGTCTCTCTCACCATCCTTATTATAATACATGTATCTACCTTGTTCAGATATGGAAATTCATTAACTAAAAATCTTGTTAGAAGTATTGTAAAATTGACTTTGATTATCTCTGGGACTGCCAGAACTGTCATCTTATTAGTAATTGGAGAGGTCTTCTCTTGTCCTATTTTTATTATAGCCTGACTGTGCTTGAAGTTTTTTTTTTAACCAAATGTTTTGCCATTTTCATAATAATGGACCTTATTAAAGCTTTTATAAAATCACTCTTTAAAGGTGTGGATACAATGAAGAGTGACTGAAATAGAATGAGCCCCCAATTATCCTTGGTAATTGCTGAGCATGCTGAGATGGGCTTTGACTACTTTACTTCCTGAGCTTTTTTTCTGTCCGGATTTTCTGTTAAAATTGCTGGTGTGGACTTCTGTTTTCTTTTTGGCACTCATTAGCATCCCATTCTAAGGGCTAAAGTATCCATAAACTTTATCAGAGAAATAAAAAATATTTATTCATTTCCAGAAGCAAAAGGCTGGGAAAAAATTGGTAAGCATGTAGACATAAAAGAATCTAACGTGGTCTTTACATTTCTAGAGTGCCAGAATTTCAGTTTGTAAAAGAGGTAATCATGAGCTACCAATGTTCAAGAATTTAAGAGAAATTATTAGTTGGACAAATGTGCTGTTTCAGGATAATACAGGCAGGCCCAAGTCTTTGGATTCGAGAGGAGTTGAAACAGAAAAATACAGTATTTTCTAATGTTCTGGAAGCAATTATAATGCTAGGAAAATGTGAAAGTTACCAAAAATCAAGATAAGGAGGTAGAATTATACTAATGGGTATCCTGTAACTTGCAAGGATGTTTCCAGTCTTCCCACCTTTGGCAATTACTCCTACGTTGATGACTTTGGATATTGGATAGTAAATTTTGTACACTTAATTCTGTATCCACATTCGAGTTCCTGTATTTATCTATCCTTGATTTTCTTATGTTCCTTTGTTCTAACTTTTTTTAAAGACTAAACAGAGAAACATGAAGCAGTGATAAAGAAGAATTTATCTAAACAGTAGCAAAGGAATATGTTCCTTTATTTAATTATTTGTTCGCAGAAGAAAACCAACAGAGCAGAAGTGAAATCTGTATCATGAAAAAATTAGAAAACAAATTAAACTGGGAAAACGGTTGTGATAGCAATTGTAACAGAGAGGTTCACTATCCTAGTACCTAAAAAGCACATTAAAATTAACAAGGAAGAAATAAAAGGATACGATAGATATGGGAGAAAAAACACTAAAAAACGTAACTCAAAGAAGAAATGCATGTCCAACAAATATTGCAGTTTTTAAAAATTATTTGTCAAAGAAGGGAAAATTTAAATGTTGTTGTAGACCACTAAAATGCCAATCGAGTATCAAAGTAAACAAAAATATGCTTTTCAGTATTGTGTCATGATACTTATCACACAGGACTGATGGAAGAATCAATTATTATTATTATTATTATTTTTGAGACGGAGCCTCAAGCTATCCCCCTGGGTAGAGTGCCATGGCATCACAGCTCACAGCAACCTCCAACTCCTGGGCTCAAGCAAGTCTCCTGCCTCCGCCTCCCAAGTAGCTGGGACCACAGGCGCCTGCCACAACGCC
>CAUYQV010034081.1:0-38703 GCA_963574575.1 Galagoides demidoff | reverse complement strand
CTGCAACCAAAAAATGGCCGGGCGTTGTGGCGGGCGCCTGTGGTCCCAGCTACTTGGGAGGCAGAGGCAGGAGACTTGCTTGAGCCCAGGAGTTGGAGGTTGCTATGAGCTATGATGCCATGGCACTCTACCCAGGGGGATAGCTTGAGGCTCCGTCTCAAAAAAAAAAAACAAAAACACTGGAAGACCTGAAAGAACACAGGGGGAGGGGCAAATACTCTCCCAGGCTTCTGTCAGCCTGAATAAATAAGAATCCAGGTCATGTTAACTGGGCGTTTTGATTTCTCACTCTGATAGAGAGGTAATCCTGTTCCTGCCAGGTGTGTTCCCTCCTAGCTCCCTCCCCCGGTGGCCCACAGATCCCAATTCAAGTAGAAACATCCCTAGGACTGTTCTTTCCCTCCCTGCAGACTGCAGGCCAAAGTCCCCTGGTCAAGCACAGGCCTGAGGGTAAATGGGGGGAGGCCACAGCCTTTTAGCCTGTTTAGTTACTGTGAGCTCTGGAGAATCAGGGGGATAGGGTGGACAGGATGGGGGGGTGGGGGACAGTGAGGGGAGGGAGATGGGGATGAAAATCACCCTGGGAAACTCTTGCCAGGGATCATTGCTGCTGTTCAGTGGACCCTGACAAGATGCCTGTCTCAGAGCTGGTGCCCAACTGGTGGCAGGCCCAGCAGCCCAAAGTAGCTGAGTCTGGACACTGCCCCAGCCCCCACACTCAGCACCTCTCTCTACCCCTTGAGCCAGAGTGAACCCCACCCGCCCTGGCCACTGCCAGTGAAGCTGGCTGGAAGTGTCACCCACAACCATGGCAGCCCCAGCTGAGTTCCTGAGAACGCCCAGCATTCAGCCCACAGTTCAGAAAGAAAGGCTTTGTGTCCTGGTGACCCCCCGCCACCCAGAATGTGGCCTGCTGTCCCCGCCCATCCCCTGGACATGAGGATGTTGTCCTGGGTACAAAGGGCCTTTGTCCTCAAGCCAGGTGACCCTGAGATGGCCCCGGGTAGCCACAGGGCTCCCTCAGTCCCTCCCATGGCAGGAGTTGGGTGCCATGTCCCCCCACACCCACCTGGCTCCAGAGCACTGTGGCTAAATCATCCCAAGAGCCAAGGCTGGAGACATAACTTCTCTCTTCTCTTAGAAAACATATTTCTCTGATTAAGTCGTGTCTTTACCATGCACAACAGACTAGAAAGAAGCACAGGGACCCTGCCGAGGAGGTGGGAAACTCAGAAAATATAGACAAGGAAGCCCACGTAACAACGGCTGCAGCCTCACATCAATCACTGCAGTAACGGACACCTTCAAGCCCTAGAAGCTTCTTCACAGCTGTGCACGCATCCACTGTGCACACATCCATACCTGTGCACGCATCCATACCTGTGCACACATCCACACCTGTGCACACATCCACACCTGTGCACGCATCCATACCTGTGCACACAACCACACCTGTGCACTCAACCACTGTGCATGCATCCACACCTGTGCACACATCCACACCTGTGCACGCATCCACACCTGTGCACACATCCACATCTGTGCACTCATCCACTGTGCACACATCCACACCTATGCACACATCCACACCTGTGCACGCATCCATACCTGTGCACACATCCACATCTGTGCACTCATCCACTGTGCACGCATCCACACCTGTGCACACATCCACACCTGTGCACGCATCCATACCTGTGCACACATCCACACCTGTGCACTCACCCACTGTGCACACATCCACACTTGTGCACACATCCACACCTGTGCACAAGCCACGCCTGTGCACACATCCCTGGCTGTGCATACAACAAACTTATTTCTATCAATAACAAAATACAGTCACATTTCCACTAACTGGGCCACAGTATTTTTAATGGTTGAACATTACATGCTGTGCTGGGGCACACTGGGGCATGCTGGGGCTGGGGTCTTCTGGGATGCACTGGGGCATGTTGGGGTGCAGTGGGGCATGCTGGGGTGCACTGTGATCCACTGGGACATACTGGGGCCTGTTGGGGCATGCCGGAGCATACTGGGGTGTGCTGGGGCATGGGCACCTCATCCTGAATTGGGAGCCCTAGGCATGGGGATGTGACTTGCCTACAGGCTCCAAAGCTCTGCCAGGGTTCCTGACTGCTCAGCCCTATCTGACTACACAAGGTGATTTCTCAATTCCCAACACTAAGGAGTGGCCCTCAGACAGCTGACCACTCCCACGGCCATGGCCAAGGCCAAGTTGGCAAGTGTGTCTCTTGTAGCCCTTCAGAAGCCCCCAGTCCCAGGGTGCAGTGAGACACAGGTGTGTCAGGTGACCGTGAGCACCTGCCCTCCAGTCTAGCAGGGCCCACCACTGGGGGAGAGGTGCCTTTCCTGCTAAATCCTGGTTTCTAGACAGGGCTCTGCTCACAGTGCTGCACTCCCCTTGCCCTGCTGCCACAAAGACTGTCCCAGTGCTGTCATCACCCTCCAGGACTATCCATGAGTGGACCGCACTGCCCTTCCTCCCAGGCCACAGGCAAGGGACAGTGATCTAGAAGCTGTGGACAGACATGGTGCTGAAGATGGCATGGCCAGGGTGAAGCCCAGACTGGAGGCAGGTGGGGCCATCCATTCTGACCAGATGCCCCACCCCTGCCTCCTTGTGGGAGGGCCTTCCAGCCCACTGCAGCAGGGCTGCTGTGAGCTCCAGCTGACCTCAGTACTCATCCAGTCCAGAGAGGCAAGGTGAAGGTCCACAGCCCACGCTGTCTCAATAGAAGGCTGGCTGTGTGAACCTGCCCTTGTATACTCTCTCCTAGCCCAGCTCTCTGCCTCCTGGGCCTCAGGGTTCCATGTGCATGTGGCATGAAGCGGGATTTGTAGAGGGGGAGGCAGTGTGCCCTGAGTTGCCCACAGGGAGGGCCTCCCCCACCCCTGGGCTTGACCCCTCCAGAGTTATCCTCTTGCCCCATAGCTGCAGGGGTGGTCTCAGGCCTGTGAAGAGTGGAGGCTGGGGCTGGTCAGAGGCATGGAGCCAAGGTCCCCATGACTTTGGGGACAGGGACAATTGAGCCATATAGCACGTGGGAAGGTTGGCACTCAGTGCTTGGAGGTCGGGGGTGCCTGGGGGTCCCATGTTCCCTGAAATGGGGAGGGGGGCTCGCTGAAGAGCTCCTAGCTGGGCCCCAAGTGACCATTGGGTACCCCCTCCCTGTTGACTTGCCAAAGCCTCTCTGGGGGCTGAAGCCACAGCTGTTTTGAGAAGAGTGACTCCCTCACCCTCACCCTGCAGCATCCCTCCCACTCCTGCAGCCCTGCTTTGTGCCCCCCCTCTTCCTCTTCTTATCCTCCTCCTCCCGAGGAGGACACAGATGGCACGGAAACTCCATTTCCTTCATTCTCCAGAGCGTGACTCGCTGCAGCTGCCTCCTCGGCCCCCACACAGCGGGCGCAGCCTGCACTCCCCCCAGCAGACCCTGGCTCCCCAGCACCCCACCCTGAAACTGCATCTGGGAAGGCCCACCCCTGCCCAGCACCCTGCAGTGCAGTGTGGGGCCGAGTGGACAGGGCTACAGCTCCAGTTATCAGGACACACAGAGGTGCCCACGCAGCTCCTAACTGGCTGGTGGCCACCCTGGCTCAGTAGGGAGGGTGGGCAGTGCCTGGAGTTGAGAGGACACAGGAATCTCCAGAAGCAGCAGGTGGGGCTGATGTGGGGCACACTGCAGGAGCCTCGAGCCCACCCAGGAAACCCCAGGACACTGGCCCAGGCCCACCAATGTGCTGAGGATGCCGCTCCTTCCCTCCTCAGGGCCTCCAGCTCAGCAGAGCCCCAGAAACCTCACGAGGCAGTGGTAGGAGCCACCCAGAGCCCCTCCCTCCCTAGCCTCCTCACGCCTCCTCCCTCTGCTCTGGGCTGGGCACTGGCAAACGCAGCCACGCATGTGGCACAAGCTGACCTCCTACTGCGTGCATGCCCCACACTATACGGCCTTCCCAGGAAGACCTGCATCTCCTTCACTTGATCCACCCATTGGGCTGCCCACTGTGTACTCTGGGCCATGGGCAGCTGGCCCACCCTACATCTGTGAGGAGGAGGAAGAGGCCAGGCAGCCTAGCTCTCCGGCATGCCACAAGAAGACAAAGCCCCAGTGTCCTGAGCCTGGCACAACTCTGTGCACCAGTCATTGCAAGCCCAGTTCCCAGAAAGGACAACAGAAGAGCTGGCAGCTCCTGGGAGATCCCAGACCTTCTGGCTTTTCTCTAGAGGGTCCTGGGCTGAACAGGGAAGGGAGGCCACAGAGGAGGCCATCACAGGGACTGAGACTGGTTCTAAGGGTTCCCCATCCTTTGTAAGTGCCAGCTGTGCCCAGAGTCAGCCAGACACCAGAGGGGCCTCTGACTCCATGACTGGCACCCAGCAGCTTCCATAGCCCTCCCAAGGGCTGGGCAGTGGCCTTTGCAGAGAGCAGAAGTTGGTCCTCTGACTCCCCCAACACACACTCTTTCCTGTCACAGTCACACCATTAGTCAGATCCCACTGGCTCTGCTCCTGTCACACACTCCCCCTGGTCCTGCCCGTTTGGGCTCCTGGCCAACCCCATCCAACCCCATAAGCGACTCTCCCCTGGGCACCTAGGGCTTTGTACGCCCTGCTCCATTGGGCACTCTAGCACCCCTAGGAAGTAGGATAGCTTCACCTGGCTGTGGAGACCCCAGGCCGCATCAGCAGAGGCTAGGCAGCTGTGAGCAGTAGAGTCAGGCCCCAGACCCTGATGGCATCCTCCCCCTGGTGCCTCCAAGGGAGCCCTCCCCAGGCAGACAGGCCAGGCCAGGTTCTGGGAGGTGCTAGAATGCAGCCCATGGGCAGCAGGAGCTGTTTGGTCACAGGCTGCTGATCTGTGGCCAGCGGCACCCACCCCCAGGGACTCTGCACTCCCAGCCTTCCCATCCCCCCACCCCACCCCCTGCTACCCCAGGGAGGTGGGTGATGACTCAGGCCCTGAGTCAGCAGCTTCAGGGACGCCTATGCCGGTCCTTGTGTTGGAGCACACGCACACAGCCAAGCCCTTGCCTACACAAGGGGAGCCCAGAAAGGCCTAGGCTTTAGTAGCCAAGGTTGGGGAACCCAACTGGAACTGAGTGGCCACATCACTGCCCAGGTACTGGGGCCCAGAAGCCACCCCCAGGGGACATGCACACACATGTGTACATGCATACACACATGCATATATGCACATGTACACATGTACACATATGCCCTTGTACACACATATATACCCGTACACATACACATGCGTGCACACATGTAACACATATGCACAGCTTGCCAGCAGGAGTAGATGGGCCTAAACCAAAGTGAGACCAGTAAGAGAAACCAGAGCAGAAACCAGAAGGGGGGGAGGGGGGAGGAGGTCTCCTGGCTGGAGGGGCTCAGTCCCTGGGACCACCCACGTGCCCCCAAACCCAACAGAAAGGCCACGGGCCCAGAAGGACAGAACCACCAGCTGACTCACTCTCTCAGCACACACCACCCACCTTCCTCCCTGAGACAGGCCCTGGGGACACAGCACATGTGCCCTCTGAGGGGTACGGGGACCAGGCAAGGAAAGGACTTCAGACTGGAAGAAGTGACAATGTAGGGGTGAGGGCCACCCAGCCTGAGCAGGTGAGGGGCCATCTCCCAACTCCCATGCCGTGCAGGTTCTACCAATGCCTTGTGCATTCTATAAATAAAGGACTACAATTAAAATGTGAAAAAAGGAAAATAACCTGCAGTGGCCTTATCCATCCATGGAAAGCCTGTTGCAAGTACTGATTACCTCACAGCTGGGCTCTGGAGCCGGAGCCAGATAGGCCTCCTGATAGGAGGGCTTATTGCAGTCCAGGTCCATGGGGCAACACCAGGCAAACTCCAGACCCACAGGCGAGCGAGCTCAGCAGTCCTCACCCTACCAGAAGTGGCAAGGCCAGTGTCCTAGAGACAGACCAAAGAGCCCCCACCCACTGCAATGTTCCCACTCAGCAAACTGATGCCCCCTCCATATTTACTGTGTAAATATGGCCAAGGCAATAAGAAGGCATTAGCAAGGCCAGCTGGGGTGGCTGCAAGGGAGCAGAGGGCAGCTGGGATCACTGCAAGGCAGAGCCAGGCAGGCTGGGTCACCAATGGGGACAGTTGCAACCACAGCACAGGGGATGTGGATGTGCAACCACAGCACATCCTCCACCTCCTGCCTGAAATCTGTGAATTCCTCTCTGGAGAACTTAAATGCAAACGGACTCTTCCATCAGAGTGAAAAAGCTCAGAGCCTACTTTAGGGGTAGACAGAGATCAGATTGGGGGTAAAGCAGAGGCCAGATTGGCCAAGGAGTCTACTCCAGGGGAGCAGGTGGCCACAGCACATAGGCTAGGTGGCCTGCAGGTGGGAAGAGTCACCCAGCCCTGACAGGCAGCACCCAGGGAATTCCCAGCGGGCATCCCCACCTGCTGGGCTAAGTAAGGAAAGATCACAGCCCAGAGTCCAGCTCATCAGAGAAGCAGGACCCAAGTTGGAGTGCAACCTGGAGGAATAGAGTCACGTCTATCCCCCAACTAGCAGCAAAACTGAAGGAGGTTATGTAAGAACATTGTAATTTCTCAACCGAATCAGGAGTGCTGTTGCAAAACCAACCCCATACCCTGGGGTAAAGGTCAGGCACTGGCTTCCCTCTCAGGCAGGTCTAGAACCAAGCATGGGGGGTGGGGAGACAGCCCTAGGGCCAGCTCCCCTGGATGTGCTCAGATCCTGTAAGGCAACTCAGCAGCATGTGAGGCCAAACTGGAGGACACCCCTTCCCTGGCCTCAGTGTCCTCTATAAAGTGAGGGTGTCAGTGGCCACTGCATGGGGCAGGGAGAGTCATGGCAGTGCAGACTGTGTGCTGAGCGCTGCTGCTCCCACACACCTGCCTCCACGGTATCCTTAATGCTGGTGCAGGCTGGGCTATGTGAAATGGATTTAGAGTTAAGGTTTCAAGTGAAAAGGAATAAAATAATTTAGCCACCTTTAATGACGATACTAGGATTTTAAAGAACTTGAGAATCTCTGTATTTAAAGGCTTGCTCTACGAAATCTGCTGCCTGTTAATCACGTGTGCACAAAGTGCTAACAAGGCAAATCAAATATATTGTATACGTAAGCACATTAGAAAATGTTAGAGACACCCCTCCCTTGAAAGTGAGTGTTGGAACTTACTAGATTAACAAGGACAACAATAAAATTGGTAGAATAAGCCCAGATGTTTAAGGACAAAAATGTGCTTTGGGGATGTACTCTAATAAACTCTGAGTACTAACATCAGAAACAAGAGTAGCAAAAGTCCTCAAATACTCAGAGATGGTTTGGGGGGCTGACAGCTGGGGGGAGAAGGGAATGCGTATGGGAGGGCAAGGTGGCGTGAACTGATTTTTTTAGTGCCCTCCAGTGGCCTCTTGGTGACCCCTTGGCAGACACTTGGTGACCCAGAAATAAAGACCACACGTCCTCGTACCTCCTCCAGCCTGGGACTGCCATCCTCTGCCTCCCGCGGTCCACGCCAGGAGCTTGGCTTCTCAAAGTACCTGGGCCCTCTGCCAGGTGTGTCCAGGCAGAGCGGCTATCATCAGTGACTGGCAAACCTGAGGCCAGTGTGGCTTGGGGCAGAGGGGGTGCTCAGAGAGCTGGCAGAGATGAGGCATCTGGGAAGCCACATGGGGCCAGACCTGCAGGGCTGAGCACAGGCAGTCCCAGTCACAGTGGTGCCCTCCTTTTTCCAGTGACTCCACTCATAAACACTTCTAGAATGCCCCCCTGGAATAATTCCCAAGGCCTACCAGGCCCAGGCTTGACACTATGTCTCTACACAGGCCAGTGGCCAAGGACCCCAGCAAGGAGCTGCAGACTCCATTCACATCTCCCAGCAGGTCACACAGAGCCCAGTTCCTAAACCCAGGGTCCCCCGTCCCTGGTCCCATGCCATTTCCCCCTGTGCCAGCCCAGCCCCCAGTCTGCAGGTCCAGGGGCCAGGGTACAGAAGAGAGCCCTATACTCTGGGTTTGGGGTCTTGGGCACCTCCTTCTCTCAAAGCCCTAATGGGCCTGGACAGGGATCCCACACCCCAGGGCCCCTGAACTGCAGAACCCCTCTCTGAGCAAACGACAATATAGCTCACATCTGAGCAGCCTCCACCCCACCTGACACATGACCTGTGTGGACCCAAGGAGACCATGGTCCAGTCCAGGCCTCCACCAGAATCTGGAGGCCAGGGGAGCAGAGGGACAGCTTGGTGAGGGTCAGCAGAGGGGCCCAGACTGCCTCTCCCCAGGGGACCTGCCTGAGAACCACTGGCCCCCAACCTGCTGGCTCAACTGTCTCAGAGAGGTGCCTGAGGGGAGGCGTTTCAGCCTTGGAGCTGGAGCTGGGCCTGGGAGCTGCTGGCTTGGCCAGCACCCTCCTGCACCTTGGCTTCCTCAGCTGATACGTTTGTGCAACAGGGCGGAATACTTCACAGAAACCAAGAAAAACCAGCTCCCAATAAACACAATCACCCAAGTACATCTCAGACACTGCCTAGCAAAGGACGCCAGACAGACCTTGACATTCTACGGACTTCTAGAGCTGGGCATGGCGGGGCTCTCTGAGCCCAGGGAGTTTGCCCTCATTCAATCTGGGTGGTTGGTACCACAGGGGTCTCCACAGACAGGAAACCTCCTTTTACCCTTTGCCCTGATATAGACACTTGGATAGATATCACACATCTGCTAAATGAATGCACAGAGGGGTTTTCTTCTTTCAAACTACAGCAGGCATTTATTTTGTGCATCTTTTATTTCATACATGGGGCTTATCCCTTTTATCAGTTAACATTCTTGTTGACACAAGCCATTTTACATTAATTCCTGTTACAGGCTACATGAAAGGAACACGTGGGTGAGACCTGGAGTGGAACCCAAGAACTGGCTAAGTTTGCTCTGTTCGGGAGACACGGATGCACAAACCAAAGACTGCAGCCGGAGTAACAGCATTTCAGAAAAAAACCTGAAGGTGAAAATAAAACAACAGGTCTTTATTTTACAATATGTGTAATTAAATGATTCACTAAAATTAATTTAACCAGCAATGTTACGTTAACAGTGGCTTTTAAGTTTGATAAGCATTTCAAATACAGAAATGTTGAGATGGCGAAGCTGTACTATCAGCTTTTGAATCGAACTCAGTTTCAACCCATCTAACATGTTCTAACTCAGGCTGAACATGCAGGCATTGGAAAAAAAAAAGAACTAACAGCTTCTTTTTTTTTTGGAGACAGAGCCGCAAGCTATCCCCCTGGGTAGAGTGCCATGGCATCACAGCTCATAGCAACCTCCAACTCCTGGGCTCAAGCGAGTCTCCTGTCTCAGCCTCCCAAGTAGCTGGGACCACAGGCGCCCACCACAACTCCTGGCCATTTTTTGGTTGCAGCCGTCATTGTTGTTTGGCAGGCCCGGGCTGGGGATTCGAACACGCCACCTTAGGTGTATGTGGCTGGCGGCTTAGCAGCTTGAGCCACAGGTGCCGAGCTGAACTAACAGCTTCAATCCAATCTTCTCCCAACAGTGATGATCCAGCAGGAAGGATCCACGTTACACCTGTCCTGCCTGCAAGTACCTGTTTCTTCATCTTGACAAGCTAAGAAGAGATGCTACAATTCCTCCCTATCAGCCCAAGTGCCTCTCGGGGAGCCCACACCCACTGTGCAGTGTGTTCTTCTGGTAACTTCTCTGCCTTTCCACTGAGTCCACCAGAGGGAAACTGTGGTTCACAAAGCTACCAACCAAGTAAATTGGAATTTACTCAATGCAACTGAGTAAATTGCATCTAGTAATAGCCAGGAATCCACGCCACAGAAGATCCTCCGAAGGTGGACTTCAGGCCTGGTCTGCAACCAAATCCACCAAAGTTCACACAGTCTCAAACTCACTCAGTTGCCTTTTCCGCTTTCATGGCTTCGAGCTTCCCCAGGAGAGCCAGTCACCATTGCACAGAAAGGGCCTCTGCCAAATGTCTCCAGCAAAAGAAGCATTTTCTTTCCGTCAACTTGGAACACATTCCACACTTTTGTCTGCATCCTGACATCGATGCTGTCACACAGAGTCAGACTCTGGGCAGCACGAAGAGCATGGGTGATGAGGGCCATGTCCAATACTAGCAGTCACACCACCACGCCCACGATGGCGTGACTTCACAAATGCTAGAACGTCTTCTCTGCTCATGCCATGAAGCTGTCCCTGAGATCCATTGCTGTCAGACCCCAACAGATACCACTCACTCTCTAGCACTCAGACATGCAGTACGTGTAATCTTTCTTTGAGCCACAGGACACATTTCTCAAATGATAGGGTGTCAGGCACAAGTTGGTATAATATCCTTCTACGAGGTGCCTACGTCTGTGAACGAGAAGCCACAGAGGTTCTTGTTCACGGTAGTTACGTGCTATCGTGTTGCTGCAATCACTGGACTAGTGAATACTGCCCACGCTCCTAAGGGAGACACAAGGTCAGCTTCCTGCAAGCTTCTGGTTACAACAGTTCCAGCAGCCAATTAATACTTAATAATGTTGTTTTGTGTGTGTTTCTGTTTAAAGACACTTTAGTGAGTAACACTCACTAATCTGGACTCCCAGGCAGCAGCACCTAACTCACGCCTGGACAAAGCCTGTGGTGACACACAGATTTCCTGGACAACCCAGACTGTGCTTAGGAACCCTGGACAACACTATAGCACCCTGCCTGGGGCCATTTTAAAAGAAAAATCACTCAAAAGACAAAAACTGCAAAAAACATGGCACAAATGGAGCCAGAAAGGACACTTGTTTGCAGCATGAGCAGAGACAAGACGGCAGAGCCTGACTTGCCTCTCTCAGCTGGGGACACGCACGTCAGGAGACTCAAATTCCTCACTTCTCTGCTCAAGGCTGAGAATGACCTCGAAAGCAGTGTTGATTATAGGTTTACAAAGAAACTTCAGTACGTTGGCAAATTTACAAATAAGGAACCTGCAAATAACGAGATTCTATTGCGTATGTGTGTGCATGTGTGAGAGAAAGAGAGAGAGGCTCTCATGAAGAGCGTAGAGGTTCCTACCTGATTTATGCCCTTGACTGTCTGAGAGAAAGAAAGAGAGAGAGCACAGAGGTTCTATGAAAAGCCTCTGATGAAGGGCACAGACGTTCCTACCTGATCCATGCCCTTGACCAGGGGTCCTCAAACTTTTTAAACAGGGGGCCAGTTCACTGTCCCTCAGACTATTGGAGGGCTGGACTGTGGGCCCAGGATGAGTTGGCTGCTAAGCAGGACAGACAGCAGTGGCAAAAACACCCCGTAGGCCGGATAAATGTCCTAGGCAGGCTGCATGTGGCCCGCAGGCCGTAGTTTGAGGATGCCTGCCCTTGACTGACCATCCTTCCCACTGTCCCTTTGAAGAGCAGCAGCCTGGTCCAAGCTCCTGCCCTCCCACCTCAGACCCGGGAAGGGCCTAACCGATGCCTACTCCCTCACAGACAGGCTGGCACTCAGGTGCTCTCCAGAGCTGGAATTGAAAAACACAAGAGAATCTGGGAAACACTAAGAGTCCACCATGGGGGATGCAGAGGACACAGCTGCTGAAGCTGCCAGGCCACAGAGCAAAGGGCCTGAGGGAGAGGCATAGGCGCTGGGGGAGGTGGCCAAGCAGAGCCTGCAGCTGCCACCCTACTACACCCTGCCTGCCTGGCAGCGTCAGAAATGATGAGCTGCCCGAGGTGCCACAGCTAGATGTATGAGTGGGAGGGTGGGTGGGTGGTGGTGGAAGGATGGATAGATGGGGGAGGTTGATGGATGGATGGATGACAGTGGATAATGGGTGGGTGGGTACATGGATAGCTGGCTGGCTGGATTCACAGTGAATAGCCGGGCAGTGAATGGATGGGGTGAGTGGATGGGCAGGTAGGTGGATGGGCAGATGGGTGGAAGGCAGGTAGATGAGTGGGCAGGTGGGCATCTTTTCATTTGCTTCATTCCTCAACACCACCAGAGGCTGTCTCAGGGCATCCCACCAGGATGCAAAAGAAAAAGGAGAAGGACAAAAAGCATTCTGGGTCTGACCTGAAAGGAAGTGAAACCCGAGGCAGCCTGCTGCTGTGCCCCTGGAAAATCTACTGGCTACACTCAGGGCTGTCCTGGTTCTGCACCACATCCCTTCAGGCAGGAGGATTCTCAGCTGGAGATGCCCACGCCTGCCTGCTGTTCCCAGTGAAACTCAAGCTGGCAGTGCCAGGCCTATTCCCACCCCTCACCCTACCTCCATTTCTACTTCCCAGGCAGGGCCACCTTCACTAGGGCCAAGTGTGTCGGCATGGGGGTGTGTGCTCTCTGCCTGTTGGAGGCCACTGTGTACCTGCGCATCCTCATTCTTGGGGCCTGGGCATCCAGAGCTGTGGGCAGGCACGTGTGCGCTTCCAGCTCCCAGGAGCACAGCTGGCAGGCAGGCTGAAGCTTCCTGAAAGAACCTCCTCCAAGCGGATGGGCCCCACGTGCTGGGCAGAAGCTTCAGGAGGCAAGGCCTCCTCCCCACTTCAGGGACAGGAATCTTAGACGGAGCTAGGGCTCCTCCTGGGCGTCTGTAGGAGCAGAGGGAGCAGTGATGCCACAAAAAGAACTAGGGAGGGGCCTTGTGTACCTTGGGCAATCAGTGGATACCGGGAGTTGAACCCCACAAAGCTGTGACCTGGCTGTCTTGGACACAATGTGTCCAACTTGAGGGAAAGCCCCCTCCAGACCCATATCCATATTCCCCCTGCCAGGTCTCTGGCCTCAGCTGCCCACTGCACACAGCCACATGCACACAAGCATGCTCACAAGTGCTTCCTAATTGGGGCCCAAAGCCTCCTCCATGCTCCCTGACACCCCCAGGATCTCTCCAGCCTTCTGCTGCTGACAGGATCCCCCCTGCCTTCCTCACCATGCTCCTGCCTGTGGAGCCCTGGGATGCACCACAGTGCCCGACTTTGGCACAAGAAAGCCCCAGGCAAGACCAGCCTTGAGGGTACCGTGCCCTCCAGGTCAGGGCAGGGTCCTCATAACTGTGTGTGCTGCAGCAGAGTCAGCTGTCCAGTCTCTGGGTGAGGCTCAGGACTCTGGGCGGGGGTGTGGGGAAGTTGCCCTGGAGGCCCTGGCCAACTCAGCTTTCCCAGTAGAACATCCTCCCCAGCCCAGGGCTGAAGCTCTCACCCTACCATCCTACATTCCTCCATCCCTGGATCAACAAACACACACGCCCACTGCCTACAGCCAGGCGCCAGCCCCAGACAGAGATGACTCAGCTGGCCTGTGCCCCCACCCCCACCCCAGATGGAGCCAGCACAGGCACCAACTGCTGGGGTGCAGGACATTACTATGGCAGGAACCCAGCTCTGGGAAGGCAGGGAGTCTTCCTGCTCTGGGACTTGAGGAGAGGGGCGGGAGCTGGGTATGGAGGGCTGGCCACTATCCAGGTGTATTCCAAGAATTGCTGAGTCCCTGTCTAGGAGTGTTCACTGTGTCCCAGGCTGGAGGGTGTCCAGAAGCCTGTAAGCTCCGGCCTTGGCTGGCTCCCCTGGGCAAGCCTGGCACTCAGGGGCCCTCATTCAGCATTGCTGCCAGAAGCACTCCTGCCCTGGGGCTGAGCCAAGGACACTTTAGCTGAGATTACTGGGCCTGGGCAGGGTCTACACACACAGGGAGTGTCCATTTACAAGCCAGAAAGCGTTGGGGCGTATTCCCACACCTGGAGCATATTAACAGGACATGTGGCTGGCTCCAGGGCAGAAGGTACTAAGAGGCTGGAAGCCACCTGTACCCAGGCCTGAAGGGCTGCATCCCAAGCACTTCTATCTGCCTGAGCCCCTCTATCACAAGCCCTACCCCCAAGACCCAGGCACAGCAGGCCCTAGGGATGAGTGCAGACATTCTATCTGTGTTCACAGGTGCTTATTCTATATACAGATAGGGAAACTGAGGCTCAACAGGGCCATGTTCCAGACTGAGGTTACACAGCCAGTGCTGGGGCAGATCTTCAGGACAGGAGTGGCACCTCTCCCATCAGACTGGGGCTCCAGGGGGTCTACCCGCCCCTGCCCTTCACCAAGGCATCTAGGGAGTCCTGAGTCCCCAGGCCTGGTGAATTCTGCCTCCTTTGAGCTCTGGGGGTTAAATACCAGAAAGGACATTCAGAGCTGAGGACCTGGCTCTCTCATCCAGCTAGGTCAGAGCCCACTACGGGTGGGCCCCATGCTGGACAGTGCCAGAGGGGGTGTGGGAGGGTGGAAGGGACAGGATAGGAAACCTACTAAACTGCTGGGCAGATGACACAAGACAAAAAGTGGTGGCAGAGAACACCCATCCTGATACCACACCGATGCTGCTAGGGAAAGAGGTAGGTCCCAGGGGCTGCTCTGAGACCACCAGTGCCTTGTTGGGGAGGGCTGCAGAGAGGCTAGCTCCTGGCCTGGCCAATAGGGACCCACACTCTCCAAAGACCAGGAAGAGCAGTCTCCCAAAAGGGAGCCCAGATTTGGGAACTCTGAACCTGGCTGGATTGAGCATGTGCCCTAGGGCGCAGGGAGCCGAGCATGCCCTGAGCGTCCCACCTGCCCCAGTGGCCGCTCTGGTGGGTTGCTGCCCGTGGGGGCGGAACTGGGGGATGCCCGACGGTGGAGAGGAGGTAAGTGGGCGGCAGCGAGGTTTGAGGTCCGGCTTCCAGAGCTCTCTATCCCTTTCCCCCACCCCACGCTCTGTAGGTCCCATCCCCTATCTCCATCAGAAGCCCAGCCATTAGGCCGGGAAAGGGGCGGCCCAGGTATTTGCAGTTCCTCGCGGGCGGGTCTAAGTGAGCCGGCCCTCCCTAGCGACCCCCCACCGCCGCCCCGCCCTCTCCCCACGTGGGCCCCAGCGGGCGGGGCGGGCAGGAGGAAGAGGAGGTGCCGCCCCGCCCTGAACCCGCCCCGCGCCCCTGTCCGAGCCCCGCTGAGCGCAGCATTGATCGCTGTTTGCCCGCAACCCCTGACCTGGATCCGACCCGAGCGCTGGGCACCCCTCCGCCTTCCGGGGGCATCCCCACCCGGTAAGTCCGCGGCCTCTGAGCCCAAGAGTCCTGCGGGAAACTGAGTCCGGGAGGAGGCTAGGCGCGCTTGGGGCTGGGTAGTGGGGCTCTGAGTGGCCCCGCGTGCGCCCCAGGCAGTGGCGAGCGGTCCCACAGCGCAGAGCAGCCTGGTCTCCAGTTCTTGGGCGGGGACCCCAGGGTGCTCCTGGCTCCGCCGTCTCCATGCGCCCCGCCCGGGTCTGCGGCTCTGGCGCGGAGACGCCGCCCAAGCGTGCACTGCCGGTGGGGTAGAAGGCCGAGAGTCTAGCAGCCTCCTTCTGGGCAGACGGTATTTCCCCGCCTCGCGGCTGCCACATCCTTATTGTGAATCAGCCACAGTTGGGAAAATAAACTTCAACTTCGGGTCTGCCGCCGGGTTGCACCCCAAGCGGCGCGCGGGTCTGCGGCCCCACCCTGATTGCGTGGTTTCTCGCTGCCCACTCGCAGATGGGCACACCCGACACCCTGGCACCAATACAGGCAGATTCCAGAGAATACGCCCCTGTCACAGATTTCTGCTCTTTCTGCGTGGGGTGGAAGATGGTCCCTGTGTCCCCTCAGCCCCAGCTGGGAGTGACCCCAGGAGTGACCATAACCTCAGGAGGAAAGCCAGGATGACCAGCTGCGTCAGAGGCTTACCAGCTGCTGCAGGCTAGAGCAAGTGTGGGGGAGAGGGTCTGTCTATTGGCTGCCACCCAGAGCTCCAGGCTGCACAGTGCTGGGCCTCAGTTGTGATCACAGCGTTATCACCTGTCCAACCGGACACCAGGCCCACCTACATGAGAGCCTGAGCTGGGAAGTTCCCTTTGCACATGCCCCGGTCCCCAGAAGTGGGACCTGGACAGGACACTTGCCTTCACTGGGCCTCAATTTCCACATCTGTACTCAGAATTGGGGACAGTGGCTTGGGGATAAACTTGACCCCCTGCTCCCCTGAAATGAGGATGGACCCAGAGCAAATGCTCCAAACCCCTCAGGGTGCCACACAGTGCAGAGGGCCCCATGTAGCACATGTTGGCTGCAGGTCTAGGGTCTGACCCCCCCATACTGCCCACCTCCACGAGGTCAGCTGCAGCTTTCTGTTTAAACAGTCCAGCTGATGCAGGAGACCTCTGCTGGGACCAAGCGGGAGCTGACCACTGCCTAGACCCCACCTTCTCATCCCTTCCCTAAGAGTTCAGAGCTCTGGACTGACACAGACCCCAGCAGGCAGCAAAGGGAGTGTCCCTGGGAAGACAGGACTAAGGGGCAGGTGGGGCTGCCACCTGTGACCCACGCTGGTGGGCTGCCTCCTGAGCAGTAGAGGGTTAACCTCCAGGTGCAGCCCCCTCTGTGAAGGTGCTGATGGCTGTCGCTGGCTGCACATGCTGCATATTCTGCAACCTGGAGCCTCCTACTTTAAATAGACTGTTCAGCTTCCATCAAAGTGCAATTGTTTCCTGAGTTGGAAAAGTTCTCAAGTTTGTGGAGGCTGTAGGAGGGGGACTAGCTCTGGATAATAATAGGGTATGGCCTGCAGGTGTAGGCACAGACCAGCTGGCCAGCTCTACTGAGGTCAGTGACCATCCCCTGAAGCAAGCCTAAGTCCCTGGCTCTTGTAGTGCCCTGAGGGGCACTATAGTCCCCCATCGCCCGAGGGCTAGAGCCTGACTGCTGCCTGGCCCCCTCCCCTACTTTGGCTACGCACACAGCAGGTATCTAATATGTGCAAGTTTATGGCACAGAAGACGCTGTTAGGGAAGGTGTACTGCCTAGGCTGAGAGGTAGAGGCCACACAGAGTCCAGTCTCTGTGAGCTGCCCCCAGGGGCCACAGTCATGCGAGGCCCAGGGGATACTCAGTGTCAAAGACAAGGAGGCTGAGGCCATGTAGGAGGGGTGGGTGGAGGGGGTGTGTTCCCCATCACTGGAGGTGTGAACAGGGTCCCACATGTGGCCTTTGGTTAGGAAGACATTCAGCCCTGCCAGTCCCACCTAGGAAGGAGGGGCCTGCCCAGACAGTCTGAATGCCCAGTGATGTACCAGGTGACTTCCATGGTGACCACCAGGCTGGGAGAGCAGACTGGGCCTATCCTCTCTCACAACCCCTTCTGAGGTTTGAGGTTTGATTAAAAAAGGACCTGGGGGTACTGTTCAGAGTGTCCCCTGTGAAGCTGGAGGTGTGTGTGCTGGGAAGGTGTGCTAGTGAGGGACAGGAGGAGCTAGCTGCAGCCTCTCCCTGCCGGGCAGGTATAGTCCTGTACACAGCACCCTTTCCACAGGTGAGCAAACAGCTGCACGGAGCAGTAGGGTTATAGACCCCACGTAGTCCATTCTTGCAGAAGGTATTGTAAACCCCTGCTGTGTGCTCACTTTACCCCTCCAGTGGGGCAGAGGCTGGAGTATGGCCACATCTGGGGTCAGGATGAGGACAGGACACCCCCAGAAAGCTGGAGGCCAGGCTGTGCCCCCCACCCCTGTCACCACTGCGGTGTTTACAGGTGGGCAGGCCCCAGGGCCTGGTACCACCATCCTGGTCAAGTAGCCCTTACTGGGCGTCTGAATGGGGAGCGCAGACACAGGCGCACCCTGGATAGCCACCCGTGTGACTCCAGAGCAGCCCATGAAGACACCTACCCAAGGACTAGCTAAAGCTACTATCACAACAGTGGGCAGCTTGACAGGAAGACCAAAGCAAAAGCCCCTCTCCTCTCCCCTTGTCTGGGGATAGAACGGCCAATGGCAAGGGCCTGCTTTCCTCTTCCCCCTGCAGCAAGCCGAGGGAGGGGAGAATCCATGAGAAGGGCCAGGAGGCTCTCCTGAGCCTCCACAGGAGTGTGTGGTACGGCCTGGAGGCCTGCAGCGTCAGAGGGTCCTGGGCAAGGACTGCAGTGTCAGAGGGACCTGGGCAGAGACTGCAGTGTCAGAGGGTCCTGGGCAAGGACTGCAATGTCAGAGGAGCCTGGGCGTGGCCTGTGGTGTCAGAGGGGCCTGGGCAGAGACTGCAGTGTGCAGTGTCAGAGGGATCTGGGCAGGGACTGCAGTGTCAGAGGTGGCTGGACGGGGCCTGTTCATATTTGCCACAGGTCTTTCTACCACCTCCTTCTCCAGAGCCACACTGGGCTGAGCACCCCCAGGTCCCAGGTGGGAGGAGGTGGGGGAGGGAACTGCAGGGCTGCCCTGAGCCAGTCTTACCATGGTGTTGAAGGCAGAGGCCTCCCCAGCAGGGTGGGTGTCCAGCACCACAGGGGCCAAGCTGACCAGGACCCTTGGGTGAGCCCCAAATGGATGAAAGGCCAGTCAGAAAACACATGGGAAGTGAAGGCAGGCACCAGCTTCCCATTTTGTAGATGTGCTGCTGAGACCGTACACTGAGGCTGACCTGGGAGGGGAGCACCCAGGCAGCCCAGCTGAACATGAGGGCCTGTGGTGATCCCCCTGCAGCTCCCCCAAGCCCTCACCGGGCCCAGCTGGTGGTCCCCAACACACATAGTCCTGAGGGACACACAGTAGGGCAGATTTTCCTAGGCCTGAGCTGTCCTGGCCCTTGCCAGCAGAGGTGGACATGGCTATGTGGAGAGGGCTGGTATTCCCAGGACCTCCACCTCACCCCCCCAATCTGTGCCTGTCCCAGGTCCTCTCAGGCTCCAGGGTGTATCCTTACTGTGCATCTGCCCCCCACATCCCTGTCTGGTCTCTGTTCCTGCCTCAGGTACAGCTCGAGCAGCCACCTGCACTCAGCCCAGGCAAGGGGTGGGCATTGGGCAACAGGGTGCTAGCCCCTGCCCTGCCAGACTCTGCCTCCCACATGTATAGGTGTGAGTAGCCTGAGAAGAGGAGCCCCTTGTGGACACCCACAGCCCTGCCCCCATGCTCAGAGAGCCCCAGGCTTTGGATGTGGGGACAGGGGAGTGAGGGGCTGCCAACAGGAGCAGACAGAGGGGTGGACAAGACAGCAAAGGCAGAAGTCCAGATGGGGGACCCTGGAGAAATCAGAGCAACTTTTCCCTAGAGAGCATCCAAGCCGTTTTACAGATAAGAAAACTGAGGCCAAGGTCACCCTGGCTTTCCCAGGGTTCTGGTACCCTTGAGTCCCAGGAGTGCCAGGCAGTGTGTGGAGCCCTTGCTGAAGCTGCTGATCACCCAGTAGACTGTGGGCTGAGCAGGGAGGGGGTTCATGCACCGTCTCAGCTTGATCCCACCACTAGGCAGGGTGCTCATGACAGGGCCTATTACAGGTGGCATCTTGATCTGTCAGCAGCCTACAGGGTTGGCATTGACATCCTCATCCCCATTCGAGGACAGGAACCAAGAGGTCTTGGGTCACCCAAAGACCGGTCAGTGGCAGAGGCTGGTCTCATCCAGCACTGGGCCTGGCAGTGGCCACTGGCTGTGCCTCTCCCCATTCTCAATCTGCCTTTGTCCTCCCTGCTCCTAGGAAAGCAGCTGCAAGAACATGGGCTGGGGACAGGGACCTTAGGCCTGGCATGTGGGTGGCACTGTGCCATCCTCCTGTCTTGGGCATGGACAGAGTAGGGGCTGAATGCCTTGAGGCCCATATCTGCACAGCAGTCAAGACCTGAATCCTCCAGCTAGCCACTTCCCCTCCTTGGTGGGGCCAGGTTTTTACTGAAGACAGAAGTCCAGCTTGGGGCAGGGTGAGAGGCAAGAGGAAGCCACCTCCTGGTGGCGTCGTCAGGCACTGTGGCCTGTGGTAGACCAACCCCAAGTTCATAACCCCATCTACCACCTTCAGCCAGCAGATGGCTTTGTCTTCGCCATCTCTAATCACAGGTCAGTACACATCACCCCCA
Organism: Galagoides demidoff; assembly: GCA_963574575.1. Lineage (NCBI taxonomy): Eukaryota > Metazoa > Chordata > Mammalia > Primates > Galagidae > Galagoides > Galagoides demidoff. Next base: position 18,777 of record CAUYQV010034081.1, on the reverse strand, counting down.
TCACTAACTGCCCTGTCATGAGCACCCTGCCTAGTGCTGGGATCAAGCTGAGACGGTGCATGAACCCCCTCCCTGCTCAGCCCACAGTCTACTGGGTGATCAGCAGCTTCAGCAAGGGCTCCACACACTGCCTGGCACTCCTGGGCAGGCCGTGGTGCTCAGAAGGCTCCCTGAAGACAGCAGCTGCCCTTGTTATTCTCCTGTGTCTCTCCTTGGGTCCCCAAACTCCAGACCAGAGCTCCAGAATGTCAGATGTGACCTCAGGGACACCCCATCAGCCTTGCTATCTGTGCAGCCCAGGAGATGGGACCCTGGAGAGGTCCTGCCTATGACCATGGTCCCTGCATATCCTCCTCACAGTGGAAGTGAAAACCCAGTGGCTTCCTGGCTTCCTGGCGGGGAGGGGGAGGGGGGTGCCTCCACCCTTCCTGCCCTCCCCAGCCCACCCCAGCCCATTCACAGAGACCTGACGCTTACTTCCCTGACCCGAGGCGCTTCCTGTTTGCCTTCTCCCTGTAGAGCTCCCTAATCCCCAGTTTATGTTCCTCCCACCCCACCCCCCACCCGGAAGTGGGGTCAGCTGGGATGATCCTCCCCTCCCAGGGGCCCTGGCCTCACAAGGCCTGACTAGGCCACAGGGACGCAGGGCTTGGGGACATGGCCAAGCTGTGGCCTGGCTCTCTTGACCAGAAGCATTCCTGCTCTCAGCACTGGCCAACCTGGACCCCCAGCCCCTCTCCACTTGAGGAGCCCCTTACGGACACTTGTCAGAGTGTGGAAGGAAACCCAGGGCCTGCTGTGCATCCTGCCAGGGTGAGCTGAGTGCTCTGAGCCAACTCTGCAGAGTCCTGATGCTGTTTCCAGCTGCTTTGTGCTTTTTTCCCTCGTCACACAAGCAATAGTACCCATCCCAGATGCAGCCTCTATTGGTACTGGGGCAGGTGTCCAGGTGGCATGTCACTCTGCATGTGGGTGACTCCTACACAGCATGGCTTACTTCCCGCCTTTTGTTTTCTGATTTGTTTCATGATGACCACCACTCAGGGGCCTTCTGTCCTACAGCTAGATACTGCAGGGGAGCAGGAGCCTTGGACTCCATTCTGAACTCAGGACCACAGGTGATAGGGGCTAGAGTGCTCCTTGTACATGAGTCAGGCCAGGGACAGTGGGGACACAGCCACCCCCAAGGCCTTACATGCTCCATGCCTCTGGGCAGAAGGGCCTTGAGTGGATACCTACTCTCAACCCTTCCCTGAGGCCCACCACACAGCCCCCTCCCTGGGGTGAGCCTGCAACAGGTAAGGCACAGCCTGGGGGGGACGGTGACACAGGCTGGAAGTGCATAGGGAGCAGTGTGGATGTGGATGAGGCGTGCTCAGCTCTGAGCCGGATGGCCTGGGCTGCCCCAGGAGCTGCCAGGAGCGCGTGCTGTTCTGGAGATGTGAGGGCTGCCAGGCAGTGGAAAAATTTAGGCTCCTGGAGGAGCTAAAAATACAGTGTGGCAGCCCCTGCCTCCCTGTTCCGGAATCCCTCTCCTGCCGTTTTGCCCGCCCACCCCCAAAAGACAAACACCCTCCTTGTACCCTGCTCCCGCTGGCCCTGGGCCTAGAGGCACCAGTCCTGTGCTGGCAGTGGCAGGGCCACTCCAAAGATGCTGTCCTGGTGCAGCCCCCTCAGGTTCCACATGCCCAGCCTGCTCCCATCCCAGCACCCCCCCCCCCCTTCTGGCATCCCTAGAACACCCAGGTCCCAGGCATTCTTAAAGGAATGGAGCCACAGAAGGCAGCACCCCCAAGGGTGCCAGGCTTAGAGTCTGTTTGCTCCTGGACCCTTGGAAGTTCCCACCCCTACAGCCAGGAGGGGGTCTGAGGGCACATCCCTGCCCTGGGCTGCCCAGCTGGATGGGGAAGGACCAAGTGCAGGGACAGCCACCCCTGAATGTTTACTTTGCAGATCCCACTGCAACTGTGGCCTTTACAGACAAGAACAGAGAGACAGAGTAACTTGCCCCTGGGTGCACAGCTAGTAAGCCCACAGCACGGCTTCTGCCACCTTGGTGGTGTCCATAGCCCTGTGCTCTTGAGACCAGTGAGCTGCAGACACTGCCCCCCCCCCCACTCTGTCAGGAAGATGCTGCAGCAGGAGGGTGGCCTTGCCCAGTCTCTTGGCAGAGACTCACAGGCAGGGGAGTGAGGAAGCTCCATGGTGTGTTGTGTGCATGTATACATATATCTGTTCTTGTATTCACGGAAAGCTTTTTGTAGAAGAAGAAAGCTAGGGATGCCCTGATGTGGGCTGCTGGCTCCTAGGAAATGGGTTGGGGCACACAGTTGACTTTTCTCTGGCTGGTCCTAAGTTGGAAGCAGAGGCAGGAATTAACCAAGTCCAGCTGTTTGGGCTGATTGCTACAGGGGTTTTGTTGGCTTCAGAGATGATCACCACAGGTTGTGGTCAACATTCTGTCTTTGTATGTGGCCTTGTGTCGTCTCTTTGGGTATTTAGTGTCTCATCCCAAAAAGCAAAGGGAGCATTTCCAGGGCCTGACTAGGCAGCCAGGACACGGGGAAGAGAGTGGCTCTGGGCTTGGTGTCCAGGGTCCCAGCCACACTCGCCTCCTAGTGGGACCCCAGCCCCACTGAGCCTGCATACCCTGCACCCCCAGTGCAGTGCTGGGGCACAAGACCCTGTGAGGGCAGGTGGGTGGGACCTCTTGTGGCTCCACCCACAGACAGGGTTGGGGCTGCTGACTGGAGTCTTTCAGGGGGAGCTGCAACCCTGGGGCTAGGGGCATGCCCAGGGCAGGAGGAGGCAGGGCAGTGCCAAAAGGGGCAGTGCTCAGGTCAGCAAGCCCCCTATGCATCAGGGGGTTCAAGAACCCAGGGCTCAGAGGCTCTAGGCCATGTTGCTTGCCTCTGAAAGGTCAGGGTTTGTGCATGGAGGGACCCCTGGGGCTCTTGGCTGGACAGGACACTCTGGATGCCAGAGGCCTGGCCTGGGAGAGTTTGCCTTTTTCTACTCAGCCTGTGTCAAGGGGACAGGGACTCCAGCCAATGGACGCAGGGAAGGGAGGGTCAGTTCTGGTGCCTCTTTAGGCAGTAGCAGCCAGGGTGGGCAGGAGTGCACGCACAGCCGTCTGCCCTGCTCTTCATGGTGGTGGGAACAGCCCCCCCACCCACTGAGCTCTGGGGACCTGAGGCTGTCTGGGGGGACCAGGGCTGCAGCTGGCCGTGAGGCAGCTCACGGTCAGCAGTGATGAGAAGCCAGAAAAATGTGAGCAGCCTGAGGCAGGCTCCAGAGTGGGTAGGCAGAGGCAGCCGGAAGGCCTTGCGCATCTGGGTGAGTGGACGGCGGAGGGTAGCCAAGGGGACCAGATGGGGGAGGGTGGGTTAAAACATGGGGGCTGTCCACCCTCCAAGGCCCAGCATAGGACACAGGCTGCGGCTCCCGGGGGGAGGGCAGAAGGAGGGGAGCCCACACCCAGAGCCTCCCGGATGTTCTCAGCCTGATGCTGGGTGCTCAGGTGAGGAAACTGAGGCTCTGACAACATCAGTGACCTGGCTAAGAGACTCTGCTGCAACCACACGAAGGTCAGGGGTCTCTCCACCCATCGGGCTGCATCCTGGAGGACCCTGCTGGCTTCATAGGGCACTGGACAGGTGGGGTTGGATTGCCTGAAATACCAGACTGGGTCTCTACACAGCTGAACAGTAGGGAGGGGCCCCGGAGCTGCAGGGTAGGCTTCAAGACACGCCCAAGGTAGAGGGGCCAACTGGGCCTCCAAGTTGAGGATGGTGAGCACTGGGACCACAGTGCTAGGGAACTTGTCCCTACTCTCCCACTGGGTCCTGTGTGACCTCAGCATCCTTGGCCTGTGTCCTCCTGGCCGGTCAGGTTGGACAGCACTTGCAGTGAAGTGGCACTGGCTGTCTAGCATACATCGGGCTCCAGAGCTGCCTGCTGGGGCCCAGACACCACAGTGCCATGTCCAGCTGTGGGGCAAGGGCACAGGGCTGGATGCTTTGGGTGCTGGATGGTTGAGCTCCAGGAGGAGCATACTGGGGCTGGGTCCACACTCAGCAGAGTCACATCTCTGCCAGGCCCTGCCCCTCAGGCCTCCCTCCCACTGCCATTCTCAAGATGCTAAATATAAGATGTGAGCCATACATGGTCTTAGGAGGGCCTGGGATGCCCCTGACCTTTGAGGCTAGTCTCCAGAGACTATGGATGGGGACAGTATCTCAGCCAGATGGGCCTGGGGACGGGGACTTGGGTGAGGAGAGGATGGTGGAGATGCAGCCATCCTCCTGTTCTGCTTTGGGGAAAAACATGTTGGGAGGGACTTCTGGGCCAGGCCTTCCCCCAGCCTTCTGGAAGATTCTTGGGCTGAATCCCAGTAAAACTACAAGTGCTCAGGACCTGGGTTGTCTGTCTCCCCGCCCACATGCAGACAGACAAACTAAGGCACAGAGAGGAGCGGGGCCTAGTTGGGCTGCTGCCCGGACGTGGGTGAGCTTGGTGCATGGCAACATCCAGTGGGCTCAAGAGACCCTCCCTCTCCAGCCTCACTCTTGACACTGTGGGCAGCCCAGGAAGTGCCGGGTCTGGGCTCTCTCCCCACCACATTGCCCCATCTGACCCTGGTGACTGGGCCAGGGGAAGCACTGTGGGGGTGAGATAAGAGATGCCCTTTTTGTGGCTTCATCACCACTGGCTCAGTGGTGTTCCAACCAATGTAGTCTCCCCAGCTACCTCTAGGCTCACACAAACCTCAGCTTCTGACCTCTGGGTCCTTGTGTATGCAGTAGGGACCCCTGCTGCCCACTCCCTTGGTTGGCTGTGGCCCTTCAGTCAGGGATGGGCATTGAACTTTGCAGCCCTCATCAGGGCAAGGAATAGAATGCCCCTGCAACCTGTCAGCAGAGCGCATCTGCTCTAGCCATGGGCTTCAGCTGGAAGCACAACGGGGAAACTAAGGTTGGGGACCGTGCCTCCACCCACGCTGGACCGGGCCAACAGCTCTTCTCCCCCACAGTTCGGCAGGATGTCGGTGAAGGAGGGAGCACAGCGCAAGTGGGCGGCACTGAAGGAAAAGCTGGGGCCACAGGACACGGACCCCACGGAGGCCAACTTGGAGAGCGCGGACCCCGAGCTGTGTGCGCGGCTGCTGCAGGTGCCCTCTGTGGTCAACTACTCCGGGCTGCGCAAGCGGCTGGAGAGCAGTGATGGCAGCTGGATGGTGCAGTTTCTGGAGCACAGCGGCCTGGACCTACTGCTCGAGGCGCTGGCGCGGCTGTCAGGCCGTGGGGTGGCGCGCATTGCTGACGCCCTGCTGCAGCTCACCTGTGTCAGCTGCGTGCGTGCCGTCATGAACTCACCGCAGGGCATGGAGTACATCCTGGGCAACCCAGCCTACGCCCGCCAGCTCTCTCGCGGTGAGCTCAGGCGCTCTGCGGAAGTCAGGGCCTAGACTGGGGTGGGGGTGGCTTCCTGGGGTCCGGGAGCATCGCCACACACCCCACATCTAAGACCTCCCTGCCACCCTGCATCTGTAGCAGCTGCACATAAGGATGTCCTGTGATTCCACCCCACCCTTCCTCCCAGCCCTGTGCTGGCCCAGGCCATGTCCACGCTGGAGCCACCTGGTCAAAATCACAATCCCCTGAGTGGCTCCCACTTCCTCTCTGCCTGGCTCCAAGCCTGGAACCTCAGCCCAGCCTCATACCTGCTGGAGATATCCTGCTCCATGTCCTGGCACCTCCCCTGGTGCCCCCTCCCTATCCTGTCCCCTGCTCTGGGAACTGGGGGCTGCTTCCCCAGCACTGGCCTTGCCTGGGCTGCTCTCTGACCTTCATGTGTGTCCATGGCCTTGCTCATCCTCTAAGTGCCACCTCACTGCTGCCTCCAGGAAGTCTCCCCAAGTTGTCTCAGAGTTAATCCTGACCCCTTGGGAGAGACCCTTGCCCACTAGGACCAGCTGGGGTAGGCAGTGATAGGTGTAGCCAGACCCACGGGGTGCAAGGTTCCTGCATAAATGAACAAGCCAGAGGCCACCTCATTTCTATCTGATCCAGGGTCCAGGAGTAGGTACAGGGGCTAGGCCAGTCTCTGCCAGATGCTCGGGGAGCCCTCTATGAATTGTCCCAGTAGGGCTAGATGAGAGAGTCCCTCAAACTTTCACAGCTCAGGAGATGAGGTTGGAGGTAGAGCCTTATCGGGACAAGGAGGCATCCCAGGCTTTGCTATAAACACAGACAGGGCTAACATTGGGGAAAATGTGGGACCAGCCAGCCTCAGCAGATCCTGAAATGCCTAGGGCCATCCCTGGCTTCAAGCCCTTCCCTGTGGTCCAGGAGGCAGGGTGGAGTTCCAGGGAGAGTGCAGCACCGTGGGGTCCTGCCCCTTGCCCAGCACCTGATGTGGACTTAGGGTGAGTGCAGAGCACCTGTGACGTGTGTCTTGAGCCCAGCCACACAGGAGCAGGGAAAGGGTGAACCAGGGGCCCCGCTGAGACCCACCTGCCCCTCGGCAGCCCTGGACACGTCTAATGTGATGGTCAAGAAGCAGGTGTTTGAGCTGCTGGCTGCCCTCTGCATCTACTCCCCCGAGGGTCATGCTCTGACCCTGGACGCCCTGGACCATTACAAGGTGAGCGGTGGGACCTGCCTAGGTGGGTGGGGCCTCCCTCCTGGGCTCTCCCTGACCGCCCCCCACCACCCCTGCAGAGCACATGCAGCCAGCAATACCGCTTTAGTGTCATCATGAGCGAGCTCTCTGACAGCGACAACGTGCCCTACGTCGTCACCCTGCTCAGTGTGATCAACGCCATCATCCTGGGCCCAGAGGACCTTCGCACCCGTGCCCAGCTGCGGAGCGAGTTTGTCGGTAACCACACCCTGCTACCTGGGCTGCCTGGGTGCCTGTTCCTGCAGCCAGGGCCCCACACCTTCCCCTGGGCTCCTGGGCCAGCCCAACCCAAATGGCACCCACCCAGGGAGGTGGGGTTGCCACAAAAGCTGCCCCATAGGAAGGTGTCATTTCTGGCCTGGGGACCCTCCTGCCACCAGCTGCCACTTGAGTAGGCACAGTACTCAGAGCACCTATACATCATCCTGGACAGTCCTAGGGCAATGGAGGGAAGCAAACCGTTCAAGCCCCACTGTGCCCAGCATGTCACGTCACCATTCAGGAGCCTTATGTCCCCAGCATCTCCCATGGAAAGAACAGAGCAGGGTTGGGTGCCCCAGGTGGCAGAAGTGAGCCAGAGGGAGGGGACACAAGATGTGGGTGACCCCAGGATAGGCAAGGGTGGCTGGTGGTAGCCTCTGAAGCCTTCTGAGTCTATCTGTCCCTCCCAGGGCTGCAGCTGCTGGACATCCTGACCCGGCTACGGTAAGTGTCTATCGTGCCCGGCCCTGCCACCTGCCCCTTTGCCTTTCCCCACAGCCAGGCTCACCTGCCCCTTGAGTTCCCAGGGCCTCCCCAACCAGAGTCTCCAGCTAGCCAGTAGGAAGTTCTCAGAGTAGCCCCAGTGGCTTTGCTCTGAGGCCAGGTCACAGGCTAGAACTCAGCTCACTGTCCCTGGCAGCTGCCCATGGGACCTTGGGTTGCCAGGTACAATACAAGACATCCATCCATTTCAGATTTCAGACATACAACAGATAAAGTTTTAGTATATCTCAAGATATTGCATGGATATACTTATGCTAAAAATTATTCATTGCTTTTCTGAAACTCAAATGTAATTGACCTGTCATTTTTTAATTGTTAAATCTGACAGCCCTGCTGGGAATGCAGGTAGCTGAGAAACCCTAGCCTGGGCCTTAGTGAGAACCACTCTCAGGACAGGGTCCACATCCCTCAGAAGTTAGCCTGAAGGAATCCAGAGCTCGTACCACTGGCACTGAGCTGACCTTGGGCCAGATGGGTGCTTTGTGCCCCTCCAGTGCCATACCTCAGCGGCTACCCTGCCTACTAAGGGCTCTGCTCGTTGGTGAGGCTAAGATGACTGGCAAGTCCAGGGCCCAATGAACAATCAAGCCCCTTCTGTCAGCAGCCTACTCCCCCCTGTATCCAGGTGGCCACAGTGGACCCACCTTAGATGTGGTTTTACAGCCGATGAGGTACCCAGAGGGTACCTTCCCTCTCCAGGGCATAGCAGCTTGGCCCTCAGCCCCGGCCCCCTCCCTAGGCCTGGGTGTACACATCTCGCAGTGGGAATTGGGGAGCCCACCCTTCCATGTGGGGTAGAGCTGCCCAGGTGACCCACCAACCTGGCAGGGGTGAGCCTGCCACTCTCTTAGGCTACCATGTCTGGCTACCCCTGCCTGTTGAGGGTTGGGTGAGTTGGGTGGGCAGCAGACTCAGCCAGTCCCCTCCCCAGAGACCTGGAGGACCCCGATCTGCTGATCCAGCTTGAGGCCTTTGAGGAGGCCAAGGCTGAGGACGAGGAGGAGCTGCTGCGTGTGTCCGGAGGAGTTGACATGAACAGTCACCAGGAGGTCTTCGCCTCCCTGTTCCACAAGGTGGGCCTCAGGGCAGAGGGTGGCTCCACCAGAGTGGGCTGTGGCCTGAGGTCCAGGACTCAAAACCACCCCCATCTGCCCTGGCCCAGCCCACCATGACCCAGGCGGTAAAGGTGAGGGGCTGGAGGGATGCAGTGCTGTGGCAGGGGTTGGGCAGTCCTAGGACCAGAGGGCCAGGGCTGACCAGAGCTGGCCAGTCACCATCAGGTGGACTTCAGGGGGTAAGGAGCCAGGAAGCCAAGTGCCTATGGAACTGCTGGCTCTCATCTGGGAGGACTGTATCCCCAGGTAGCATCTGAAGACAGTTTTGGTTATCAGCACTCAGCCAGGGGTGCTACTAAGAGTGTGGAGACCAGGGACGCCATTTAATATCCCATAATGCACAGGACAGTCCCAAATGTCTGAGGCTCATCACCTGGGCTCCCATGAGGCATGGGGGTGATGGAGTGGATGGCCCTGGCAGACAGGCACACAGTCTTCGACTGGGAGGGGATGGCCGCTGACCTACTTCCCTCACCCACCTGCCAGGTGAGCTGCTCGCCAGTATCTGCCCAGCTGCTGTCGGTGCTGCAGGGCCTCCTGCACCTGGAGCCCACCCGCCGCTCCAGCCAGCTACTCTGGGAGGCCTTGGAGAGCCTGGTGAACCGGGCTGTGCTCCTGGCCAGTGATGGTGCGGGGGCCTGGTGGGCAGATGGGGCTCTAGACCATGGAGGAGGGGCCCATCCTTGCCCCTCATATGACCTTTACCCAAGGGAGGTGGCCACCCCGTCTGCCTCCCCATCCAGTCTGTCCTTTCCTTCTCTGGCCATCTCCCTTAACCCTGGATATCCCCCACTGCAGCCCAAGACTGTACCCTGGAGGAGGTGGTTGAGCGGCTCCTGTCTGTCAAGGGGCGTCCCCGACCAAGCCTCCTGGACAAGGCCCACAAGAGTATCCAGGCCAACCTAGGCCAGAGCCAGAGGGGCAGCTCCCCTGAGAACAGCACTGGCCCCAAGGCCATTGTGGAGGGCCATCAGCCAGCAGTGGCCCATACCTGCCAGCACGTGGGCAGTGTCCAGAGCACCAGTGGTGGGACAGCCTCACAGCTGAAAGCACTGGAACAGCAGGCACCCACCCCACCCCCACCTGCACCCCCTCTTCCCAGCTCCATGCCAGAGCCCCCTCCTTCCCCTCTCCCTTTACCATGCCTGGAGGCCACATCCCCCCCAGTGCCCCCTCCACCACCACCCCTGCCAAGCCTGGGGGCTATGGTCCCACCACCACCTCCACCTCCACCCCCTCTCCCAAGTGTGGGGATCACATCCCCACCACCACCACCACCACCACCACCACCCCTGCCAGGCTTCCATGAGATCTTGCCCCCACCACCTCCACCACTGCCAGGCATGGGGTGTCCACCTCCACCCCCACTGCCTGGAATGGGCTGGGGACCCCCTCCACCTCCACCCCTGCCCGGCCCCCCTGCCTTGGGCAATGTGGAGGAGGTTATTGTGGCCCAGGTGGACCACAGCCTGGGCTCAGCCTGGGTCCCCAGCCACAGGCGGGTCAACCCACCCACGCTACGCATGAAAAAACTGAACTGGCAGAAGCTGCCGTCCAATGTGGCACGTGGTGAGGATCCCCAGGCCCCCAGGGGGCTGGTCATGCTAGGGAGAGGAGCAGGGGCACCTGTAGCATGCGTGTCTCTATGTGTGCATGGTCATGGCAGCTTGGCCCTGCTCGTGGCTGAGCTCCGTGGTCTGAGATGAGGGTAGGGGAGAAGGTTGAGGTCCCTCCCCATGCTCCTGGGGCTGCTGCCAGTCTCAGACTCCACAGCCCCTGTGCTGCCCAGGCCTTTAGTGCACAAGGCCCAGCTCAGAGAATGCCATGGCCAGCCAGTGGGCAAGTAACTTGCCAGTGGGGACACATGCATCTGTGTCCACATGCACACACATGCTTGACAGCAGCCCTAGGGTTTCCTTCACCAGTACTTATGTGCTTGCTGCATGCCGGACAGCAGGGATGTGTGAGCCTGACTGGCCACACCCTCACCTCCCTCCCTGCAGAGCGCAACTCCATGTGGGCCACGCTCAGCGGTCCCAGTGCTGAGGCGGTGGAGCCGGACTTCTCCAGCATCGAGCGTCTCTTCTCCCTCCCTGTGGCCAAGCCCAAGGAGCCCACTGTAGCCTCTGCCCCAGCCAGGAAGGAGCCCAAAGAGGTGGGGTAGGGCAGGGTGGGGAAGTACTTGTCTGGGGTCACCTGCCACACCCCATCCACATACCAGTAAGCTGGCGGGGGTGTTTTCCAGATTACATTCCTTGACTCCAAGAAGAGCCTGAACCTCAACATCTTCCTGAAGCAGTTTAAATGGTAAGAGATGGAGAGGCCGGCCACCACCCCCACTGGCCCCTACCGCTCCCTGGGATGCATTGCCCTCTGCAGGCTGTTATGGGAAATGCACACCCAACTCCAGGGCTGGACTGGGGCTGCCCCCTCAACCCAGTCCAGGCTCCTGGGCAAGACTGAGGCCAGAGGTCATCTGGGACCTTCTCCAAGGCCACAGACAGCAGCAGCCAGACCAGAACCTGGACCCTGACTCCTTCCCTGCCTGGAAGTTGGCAGCATGGCCCTGGCCATGCCCTCACTCCTGAGCAACCCCCACCTCTCACCTCCTCCAGTTCCAATGAGGACATTACCACCATGATTCGGGCCGGGGACACCACCAAATTTGATGTGGAGGTTCTCAAACAGCTCTTCAAGCTCCTTCCAGAGAAGCATGAGGTGAGCTGGAAACCCCTCTGGGTTCGTACAGCCAACCTGGGGGATTGGGATGGGGTGGGGGCAGTCCTGGAGAGGCTCCCAGCTGGGGCACAGAGAGGGGAGGGGTCCTAGCTCTGTTCCAGACTCAGCCATGAGCCACAGAAAGCCATATTGGATGTGAGTGAAGGTAGCAGGCAATCTGGGGAGCTTCCTGAGGGAGGGCGGGAAGCTGGTGTGGGGCAGGATCCTACACACAGGTCTCCTTCCCACAGATTGAAAATCTGCGAGCATTCACAGAAGAGCGGGCCAGGCTGGCCAGTGCTGACCAGTTCTACCTCCTCCTGCTGGACATCCCTTGGTGAGCATGGGCAGCCCATGGACTCCAGGGCCAGGCCTTGGGGAGGTACTGGACAGAGGAGCTTCCCTTACCTGGAGATCACAAGTGGTCTGGCTCATGCCCCACTGCTCTCCCTGGCCTTCAAAGAGCAAGACCACAGGGACCGGACCCCCGAGGGGAGGAGCCCACTATTCTGGGGTAACCCCAAGTGCCCATGTTGACCAGAAGCAGCATAGGCCCCGCTCCCCACCACAGCCGTAGTGTGCCTGCTCAACCTCACGCTGCATGCAGGCAGTTGAGGGGCCCCAGGCCCCTGACCTCAGGCTCTGCTGTCCCCAGCTACCAGCTGCGGGTTGAGTGCATGCTGCTCTGCGAGGGCTCAGCTGTTGTGCTGGACACGGTGCGGCCCCGGGCCCAGCTAGTGCTCGCCGCCTGCAAGAGTGAGTGGGGCTGATGGAACCGAGGGCCAGCAGTGGGGAGGGCACTCAATACCTCACCATAGACCATTTGTAACACTATCACCACCACCTGAGGCACACAGAGATACACATGCCTACACACTCTCAGTCACATGGACACGCAGATGCACACAGAGACATGGGTGTACATACACACACACCTACAGGTGCACACATGCACGTGAAGACATTGGTGCACACACACATGCAGACATTGGTGCACACACACAGACACGAGTACAAGTTCACATTCAGACGCAAGTAGATATGTAGACACGGGTACACAGACACTAGTAAACACACAGACCCAGGAGCACACACAGACACAGGTATGCACACAGACATGGGTACACACCCTCATACACCAGCTTCTCTGAACAAGTAATCAGCAGGGGCTGGCCATGGCCATGGGCAGGGACACACTGGGTCTGGACCATGAGGTGTAGCTCACTGCTGTTTCATACATGCAGTAAGCGTCCATGCCCAAGGGGGAGCAGTCATCCATCTCCCGTGATTTGTGATGGTCAGTGCCACTGCCCTGTCCTCACAACTTGTTCCCTGTGGAGGGTTTGCAGCCACTCATTCCCAGACTTTGTGTCCCTCCCTGCTGGGCTGAGCCTGGGGAAGGGCCCTGGGAGTACAGGGAGGGAAGGAGCCCGGCTAGCAGGACCACACCCTATCTGGGACATTAGGGACTCTGGACCAAAACTCCTTCCCCAGCCTGGTACTTCTCCACAGGCCTGCTCACCAGCCACCAGCTGCCTGTCTTCTGCCAACTGATCCTAAAAATTGGGAACTTCCTCAACTACGTGAGTCAGGGGCTGTGCCTATCCTGCCTCCTGCTACCCCACATGGGAGGCAGGGAGATTGACACACGGTTCCTCCCAGGGCAGCCACACGGGTAACGCTGATGGCTTCAAGATCAGCACGTTGCTGAAGCTCACGGAGACCAAGTCCCAGCAGAATCGCGTGACGCTGCTGCACCACGTCCTGGAGGTGGGCGGCTGCCATCAGACACGCTCAACACGGTGGGGTGCTGGTCTGTCCTTCCCAGGACCCCCCGGGGCCAGCAGCCTCAAGCCCACACCGCACCACCACACCTCCCCTGTGTCCTTCCCTCCTGCAGCACCTGCTCACCTGGACGAACCTCATCCCTCCCCAGGACACCTGCCCTTGGTCTTGTGTGGGGAAGTCCCCAAGAAAAGCAGAAATAGCACAAAATCATAGCCAGGCCCAAGGGAAAGATTTGGAGGCCCATAGTGCTGAGGGCTTTCTGGACCTTAATTGCTAAGGGTTGAGCTATGGGGTTGGGGACAGGGGCACCCCTAGGTCCAGAGTGTGGCCGCAGTGGATCTCATTGGACGTGTCCTGATGCAGGAAGTGGAAAAGAGCCACCCGGACCTCCTGCAGCTGCCCCAGGACCTGGAGCAACCCTCCCAGGCAGCAGGGTAGGCAGCTCCTGTCAGCACCTCCACCTCCCCAGCCAGGCCCCGACCTCCAGGCCAGGGGCCATGGCTACAGCATGCTGCCCAGCAGAATGTTGGCTCTCACTGTGAGACAGGACATCTGCCATAGCCTGTCCCCATGTGACTTAGCTGAGGAAACAGGCCTGGGACAGGGACTGACCTGGCCAAGGTCACACCGGGAGCTGGTCTAACAGTCTCTTTACAAGGTTAATTGTCATGACAGCCCATGAACAAGGCCTTGCCACCCTCACTGTGTAGATGAAGAAACAGTCCCAGGGAAACCATGTCATCTTCCAAGGTTATGCAGTGGGGATAGGCAGGCAACTAGAACCACAACATAACCCCCTCCAACCAGGGCCCTGCTTCCAGCATAAGCCCTTCCTAGGCTCCACCTGCTCCCAGAAGGTTCACTGGTCCAGGGGCCTCTGAACCTCAGTGCAGGAGAGGAAGGCAGGCGAGCAGGACGTGTGACCATCAGGGTCACTGTCCCCCAATGCTCCACTGGACTAAGTACTGAACTCCACAGTGCACGGCAAGCCTCAGAGTGCAGGGAGGCACCAGGGTTTTCCCAGGGGATGCAGGTAGGGGATCCCACTGTGCCAGGGGGTAGGGGATGGGCCCCCAGGTCCCCATGTGGCTGGTGGTTCGCGGTCACCTGACCCTTTCTGGCCCTCTGGTCTCTTTCAGGATCAACCTAGAGACCATCCGCTCAGAGGCCAGCTCCAACCTGAAGAAGCTTCTGGAGACGGAGCAGAAGGTGTCAGCCTCGGTGCCCGAGGTGCAGGAGCAGTATGCCAAGAGGCTCCAGGCAAGCAGGCAGGAGGGGCTGGTAGGCAGACCCCAGGGAGGCGGGGGTGCCTTGTCCAGGTCCATCAGGCCCTGAGCCCAGGACCGGCCAGACCAGCCCAGGGCAGCAAGGAGAGGGCAGCCCAAGTGAGGGCTCTGGTAGGGTAGCAGCCCCTGGGGGTCAAGGTGCCCAGGTGTGCAGGACCACTGCCTACAGGGTCTGCATGTGACCCCCACACTGGGACCTCATGGAATGTGGCCATGCCCTGTGCCCCAGGCCAGCATCGTGGCCTCCCGGGAGCTGGATGAGCTTTTCGAGGCCATTGAGCAGAAGCGGCGGGAGCTGGCCGACTACCTATGTGAGGAAGCCCAGCAGCTGTCCCTGGAAGACACCTTCAGCACCATGAAGACCTTCCGGGATCTCTTCATCCGTGCCCTAAAGGTAAGGGGCCCAGGCAGGGCACTACCCAGAGGCCAGAGCAGGCTCCTGGGCCCCTCAGCTCCCTCAGCAGAGAAGCACAGTGGACACACCTATGTGGGCTGCCTGTCCCCCTTGGCTCTGCCTACTGTGGCCTGAGGAGCCCATGGTGGAAGTGCTGGGGGCTCTTGTCCACAGGAGAACAAGGAGCGGAAGGACCAGGCGGCCAGGGCAGAGCGGAGGAAGCAGCAGCTGGCTGAAGAAGAGGCACGCAGGCCGCAGGGCGAGGCCGGAAAGCTGGGTGAGGCCAGGCGTGGGCGGGGCTGGGTGGGGCAGGTGCAGGCCCTCCCGTGGGCTCCAGGTCTCTAGGTCCCCTGAGCCCCTTTCTGAGGCTCCCTGGCTCCCCAGGCAGGAAGGGGCCCGGGAAGCAGGAGGAAGTGTGTGTCATCGATGCCCTGCTGGCCGACATTCGGAAGGGCTTCCAGCTTCGGAAGACAGCCCGCGGCCGCATGGACACTGATGGGGGCAACAAGGCAACCACAGCGGACCCCCTGAGGGTCACAGAGCCTGGTGAGACCATGCCCGCCTCAGTTCCCTCCCACTGCTCTGAAGTGTACCTCCCTCCAGGAAGCTCTCCCCACCTCACGTGAAAGCCCCACTCGTCTCCCCACAGCTGAGATGGGGCGGCCAAGGGCATGGGCCTCCTCCCTCTATCTACTCCTCTAAGCTTCTTTGCTGGAATACAGGGCACCCCCTGTGCGATAGCTGCCCACCCAGCCCAGACACCTGAAGAGATGGGGCCAGGGTTCAGAGAGCATCTGAGGTGGCCTGACAAAGGCCTTGGCAGGAAGGGCCCTCTCCTTGGGGTTGCTGGGCAGGGTGGCTCTCCCATGCTATGGACAGACTGTGGACACTGAGGCCACACCCTGCCCATGGGAAGCCACACATGGAGGCCCTTGCAGCAATGAAGTCCGAAGGTGTTGAGGGACGCTCCTGAGGCAGGGGCTGTGCAGGGCCTGGGACAGTTGAGATGCAGGGAGGCCCCTGGGGGTGGCTGGGTCTGACATCTGCCCACCCCTGACACATATTCCCCCTTTCCCTCCACAGCAGCCAGCAGAGACCCTGCAGGAGGCCCCAGGGACAGTACCTGCTGCCCCCTCTCTGAGCCAGGCCTTGATGCTGTAGGCACCAGCAAGCCCCAGAGTTGGGACCTTGTAGACGCTATGACTTCCAGCCCACAGCCCACTCAGGAGCCATCAGAGGAGGGTGGTCCCAGGCCCCTGGAGAGGCGTTCTTCCTGGTACGAGGACGCCAGTGATTTCCTAGCTCCTCAGGACACACAGTGCCCCCTGACCTCTGAGGGGGCCTGGCCAGTGACTCTGGGCAATGCTGAAGCCCTGAAGCACCTCAAGTTCTCAAGCAACGACCAGCCTCCTAAGACTCAAGGTTCCAGCCACGACACCAAGGGCATGACAGGCGGCATCCACCAGGCTGCAGCCGATAGCACAAGCCAGGGGCTGGAGGACACAGGGATCCATGGCCGCAGTGCTGGCCTCCCTGCTACAAGCCTTGTTGGGGACGCAGATGAGGAGGACACGGCCCCAGAGTCTGCTCTAGACACGTCCCTGGACAGGTCCTTCTCTGAGGACGCAGTGACTGATTCCTCAGGGTCTGGCACCCTCCCCAGAGCCTGGGGTCGGTCCACAAAGGGGCCAGGCAGGCGAAGAAAGAAGCGTCCCACAAGGAGCCAGGAAGGTAATTCAGGGAGAGCCGGGGCGTCGCCAGGGCTGGGGGTGCCTGGGCATGTAGTCAGAGCTCATTTATCCCATGCTGGGGCCCTGGACCTCTCACCATTGCCCATCCAGTCCCCTCGTCCCCACTGGGCACCCAGGAAGGAGGGTGGTCCAGGGGTGCAGCCCACAGGGGAAGAGGTGCATTCTGCCCACAGGAGGGCAGTTTTAGGGGGTCTCCACCACCTCTGTGGCTGTTCTCCTAGCCCGCTAATTCCTGGCGTGTGGGCGCCATGGCAGAGGCTGCTGTGGAGTGTGGTGGAGCAGGGTATGGTGGGGCAGGCGCCTGGCACCAGGCCCTGGGCGTGTGCTGCATTGTGGCTCAGGAGCCAGAGAACCAGGCAGCAAGTCCCAGTGGCACCTTCACCACCCAGACCCCACACCCTGGAAGCTCTGGGCCACTCGCATGTGGCATGTGGTTGAGTGCGTTTCTTTGTTTGAAAGCAGAGGTTGTCCCTGATACTGATGATAGTAAAACAAAAAGGCTGTGTGTGATCCAGTGAGGTATGTATGCAGCCTGGCGCTTCATGTGCACTAACGGTGACCACGAGGGCAGTGGGCCCTAGCTTGCCGCCCCAACCCCTGGACACTAACCATGGTTTCTCCAGGCCCACCTGGCGCATCAGGGAGGCCCTGCTTCTGTGGTCGATGGTGGTGGCCTCTTTCCCCTCTGCTGGCCCCCTCTCCAGGCCAAGCCTCACTTACCTGGTGTCGTGTGCCCCCCATCTCCCTATCCCCTCCTCTCCCCCCACTCCACCACAGCAGGGTGCAACCTCAGAGCCAGTCTCCAGGCAACACAGGCCTTCAAGGGCAGGTACCAAGCTGAGCTCCCTCCAGGGAATGGGCTTCCAGGCCACTGTGGGCAGGGGCAGATCTGCTGGGGGCAGCTCAGCCTCCTGGCAGGACAGACTGAGGTTGCTCCTGTCCTCCACTCGTCTGGTCTGTTGCAGCCATAACTATAGTTTCCCTAACCATGTGCTTGACCCCAGCTCCTTGGGGGATGTCTTCACCTTGAGTCTTTTGGTTGGGGGTGGGGCAGGTGTGTCCCTAGGGAGTCTTTGAGGAGACAAGATGGTCCCAAGGGCAGGGCAACAGGCAGCAACCCTCTGAGGGGAGTGGGGGTGGAGGGGTGGGGATAATGGGCCCCATTTCCTCCCCTCCTCTCTCCCTATCCCTTCCCTACCCTCTCCCCACTTCCTCCTGCTTGCCCATCGCCCCCTCCAGGCCAGGCCCTGGAGACAGGGAGGGGTCTTTAGATACAGTTTGCTCCCAGTGTGTGCAGGGGGTTCTTCTGGGACCACCACCTATGGGTGGCCAGGGCCTGAGAGGTAGACATGCAGCAAGACAGCTGAGGGCCTCTGGGAACTCAGCCCATGCAGGGTCGGGGGAAGGCCAATGGGAATGAGGGGCCAGGGGACTCCCCATTCCTCTAGCCTTGCTCAGGGCAGCTCAGGTTCAGCTGGGTACCGTGGGCTGGGACAGAGGGTCAAAGGTAGAGACACAAGGCCCTCTGGGCTCCTCAGAGGAAGGGCAGAAGCCTCAGGCATGTCATTTACGGTCTGTCCTTACCACTGGGGCATAGCCTTCACCCTCTGTCCTAGCATTTGCTCCTGGGGGTTGTCTTCCAAGCTGGGCTTTCAGGGGAAACACTAGCACATGCTTTTGTGAAGGGCCACAGCCTCTCTCTTAGAGGGCAGAACTTGGACTTGCAGCCCTGGCCCCAGCTAGGTAGTCTGCAGGCTTGGGGTGGCAGCCATGTATGTGGCCACTGTCCAGTAAAAGGTCTCCGAGCCCATGCTGAGCCTGTGAGCCAGCCCAGTCCCCCCGAGGTTGTTGTACCACTCCCAGTCCTACCCTCTCCAGGGCCCACCATCAGGGTGGCTGAGGGCAGGAGAAAGGAGGCCCACCCTTTTCTACTCACCGTTTTATTTAGGAAAACTTCCACATGGCAGAAAAGTTGCAAAGAGGTGGGAACAAACACTACCTTATCCCCCAGATTGCAAATATTTGTAAAAACTACCAAACTTGTTAACATTTTGCTGCATTGCTGGGGGGGGGGGGGGCGGGGGCGGCCCGGGGGGCGCGGCCCCCCCCCCCCCCCCCCGCCGGCCGGCCCTCCCCCGCCCCCCCGCCCCCCGCCCCCCCCCCCCCCCCCCCCGCCCCCCCCCCCCCCCCCAGCAATGCAGCAAAATGTTAACAAGTTTGGTAGTTTTTACAAATATTTGCAATCTGGGGGATAAGGTAGTGTTTGTTCCCACCTC